>JAVXUP010004886.1:0-24823 GCA_033070095.1 Escallonia herrerae | reverse complement strand
AAATCTACTCCCTTCATTGCACCGCCAAGACTTCTTCTGATATGCTTTCTTCAACACATATGTCTTCTCGTACCACTTAATAAAGTTGTCCCCCCCCGGGGGGGGGGGGGGTCTCGCTGCTTCTTTGATCTCTTTATCATTATTCCATTTATTACTTTCTGTACCTGCAGTTAAGCCATTAAAAAGGCACTTAACTGAATTAAAAATTGCAAATTGGATTTTAGGAGATTGCTAGGTTCATGTATGTAGAACAAGTTAGAGGAGTCATTTACTGAATTAGGTATACATATATAGTTGTCGTTGTCTAGGATCCTATTACCAGTCAATTGCATTGCTTACTACAGATTCTCTACACTAGTAGGGTACTGGTGTGCACGTGCAACGCACGTGAATATTAATGTGTGACAAAATAAGATTACAGTATAAAAAACTCATAACCACATGTATTCTCTAGATATACATGTTAATTCAAATGAAGTCAAACGTACAAGTTTTAATTGAGATGTATATACATAAGGATTGCTCTAAAAATGTTTTGAATCTATATAAAGAATGCTAACTACCTTCATCTCGAACAACTTCTACATAATGTAAGAAAAGTTAGTATGCATCATAATGAAAATCAAATAAGGAATTAATTAATAGAGGTTACATATGCAATTCAACATATTAGCCGTTAAGCAACCGGCATATGAAAATAAAGACGCAAATCAAACTATTTTAGTCTTGGAACAGATTTTCATAAACATGCCATAAGCATGGCAATTATCTTTTACAACTAAGTGTATAACATTTAAGACTGAAAAATAAGTCGATGCAATGATCTAGCAAGGCATAAAACAACCACCTTCTAAGATCAAGGGCTAAAATTTCTCTTTTCTAAGCCTAGTGGTTAAACTTTTTTTCAATAACCCCTCCCTTGCTTTATTGGTGAATTGAAAAGTATTTCATCGGTATTAGAGATAGAATATTTATATTCCTACAACACTAATGTAGTTAGCGTATTGGACATCTTGTTAATACCAAAGTGTTACATCTATTAAAGATATAGAGAGTTGTAACTTCAAACGTTAACTTAAGCTAAATGAGTCATTGACATGTAACTTCATCGTTTGTTGCTAAAAAAGTGTTGTGTGGTAATTTCTCAACAACAATGATTAAAATATAACTTTGTATGCTATTTTCGGTGGCCATGACTATTTTTGGGTGGCTATGAATAGGTTTCTTCAGTTTTTTAATTTATAAATGCTTTTATCTTATTTAATCTTTTTTTTTTGCTTTTAGCAATAATTTTCCTTCACTTTTCTTTTTGGTTAAACCTCTAAAGCGTAATTTATAGAAGAGGAAAAGTGACCTCATCATATACAAAAATAGCATATTCAGATTACAAATATACTCAAATAAAGTTTGATGATGCAAAAAATGGTTCGCGGTTGCGTGGAGGTGCCACAAAGGATGCTGTCTGTGTCAGCTTCCAGGTAGGCAACGCGGGAGACAGCAAGGACGGTGTAAGGGCCGAGGGCAAGGCTCCCCAGACAGGTCGCGAGGACTGGCACCGCCGCGCAGGCAGGGGGACAACGAACAGGGGCGACAGTCGACGGTCCGTGACAAGGGCGCAGCGTCGAGGGTTCGTGGACGTGAGCCCAAGTGTGTTTCTCTCACTAGAATTTCAGAGAGAATGTCTTTCTAGAGAGAGAAAGTGAAAAGCTCAAATGAGAGAAAGATCCTTGAAAAAGCTCCAAAGTCCACTATTTATAGGTAAAAATGTGCATGTGTCATAAGTTGACATGTGTCACCCCCTGCGAACGACACGTCACCGGGGGGGGGGGGGGGGCAAAGCACTGATTCTCCGTTGGGACTGCCGGTCCCTAAGTTCATGCTGCCCTGCCCTTGCAACATCTCTCTGCCTGTCTGAGGAGACTGATCATGCCGCGGTAGCATGGTCAGAGTAGCCCGTTGCCCCAGCCTCCATTCCAAGCCCTTACTGAATCCCACAGGCCTGGCAGCAGTGGGGAAGACCCGACGCCTAGCTGCCAGGTGGACTAGGCAAGATGCCCTTCCGAAGACCTGCTCCCATCTCAGAGTGACCCGGGGGTCATAGTCCTTAGCGGTGCCGACGCGAGCCCCCAGTGCCAGAGCACGTAGGCCAGTCACGCAGGCACCCTGGCGGAGATAGTGTCCCGGAGGAGTCGCCTATCCCGCTGCGAAGGGTCCTCGTGCCGGAGCAAGGAGCGAAGCCCCCCGGAATGAAGACGGCGATGGCTTTGAGGTTGTGAGCCCTTTCCGTAAGCATGTAACATGATTGTGGCGCATGGGCGCGGTGCCTACAGCACGAGACATTGATTATGGCGCATGGGCGCTGCGACAACTGTCGCGAGTCCTTACCTGGTGCCGGAGGCACGCGTCATGAGAATGGCGCAAGGGCGCAGCGACGACTGTCGGGAGACCATACCTGGTGCCGTGGGCACATGTCATGGACGTGGTGCACGGGCACAGCAACGACTGTCGCGGAGCAATACTTAGTGCCGGGGGCACGTATCATCAGCGGGGCGCAAGGGCGCGGCGAAGTGAGTGAGGTGCCGGGGGCACTATAATGTAACAGAGAGCGCCAGGGGGGCGCGACTGTATCTATGGAGTGGCGCATAGGGGCGACAGAGTGCGGGCAACGAGGGTCGCAGAGTAACTTCCTCCGAGCAACGGGGGTCGTGGAGTGACGTACGAGCAACAGGGGTCGTTGCGTGGATGGCGCGCGACCGTGAGCGACGGTCGTCATGGCGACAGAGCGGCCACAAGCGACGGTCGTCGTGACTACGGTGGAGAGCGGTCGCGAGCGACGGTCATCACGACTATGACGAAGCGCGGTCGCGAGCGACGGTCATCGTGACTATGAGCGAGCGACGGCGAGCGAGGGTCGTCGTGGTGACGGAGCACGGCCGAGAGCGACGGTCATCGCAACTACGGCGGAGCGCTGTCGCGAACGACGGTCGTCGGTCGTCAAGGCAGGTGGCCGACCCCCAAGGGTGGCCGAGCCCCTCAAGGTGGCCGACCCCCAAGGGTGGCCTAGCCCCTCAAGGTGGCCGACCCCATAGGGTGGCCGACCCCCAAGGTGGAAGGCACGCCGAGGTCGCTTCATGAGCAGTTCACGTGACTTGAGCATGCGTTGCTTTGACCGGCTCTCGAGCGTTGAAAAGTTGACCGCTGACTGGGTGATGTGTCGCGTAAAGTAGGTCCCTTAGCGGGTCCTAGGGTGCGACCAGAATAGGGTATGAACAAAGTTTAATGGTTCACAAATTTGAAAGAATATCCTCATACGTTTGTTCTTGAAGAGTTAGGGTTGTTCGCTCCATATTTGATAGCTCTAATATGGTACATGAGATGTTTTCAAAGTTACTAATGACTTAAACATAACACACTTGTTAATCATACTGTCTATCGATAACACCGAATAAAATTTCTGATCCTAAAAAGTAAAGATTTAGCTCTCACTATTTTATCTAGATCACTTTTTTCTCCGATAAATTATCTGTAGAATCCTGGTGCTGATAATATTTTGATACCTACATTAAAAGCTGACATCTAAGTTAAACCCTAGAGTTATCAAACCTCATCTTAATAAAAGTCAAAGTTTGTAAAGAGCATAAGAGGTTATGAAGCTTAACTTTATAGAGCATGAACCTAGATAAACTCACAAATCAAAACTCATTTGCAACTTACAGACGTAGAAGAATATCAATTAACATTTATTACACAAAGTATTAAGCAATCAAGGGCTAGAACAAACTTTGAACAACATGCACAAATGTTAATCGTTTGGTCGCTTTACGAGGCAGAGACAAAGAGTCATAAAATTTGAATTATTAATGATGTATGAAGATGTATAGTCGATTTACAGCAAGAGGGAACGCGAATGGTCTTTGAGATAAGTCATCATGCAGTTAACAATGTGGTAACATTTGAAAGACATCAATGTAGTTCTATAAGTGTATAAGGGTAATTTTTTTTTCCAAGAAATAAAATTCATACATCCACTACAGACACACATACACACGCACCCCCCCGGCGCACATACATATATTATCAGGTCTTAGCCAAACGCAAGAAAGTGAAAGAGACTAAAAATATTGAATTTTTGACCTTTCCTTTTTTTTTTATTGAAGTGTATTAGCAAAGTATAATTGCCAACATAAAAGGCAGATTCAATTATCACTTAAAAAATACGAAACTCGGATTTATCTATGGAAAGTAAAAACCATTATTAACTAATGGTCATTTTAAAAAAATTGCTAAAATCATTACCTAAGATGTTATGCTTATTAAAGTCTTTCATAACTTAATATATTCGAAGCATCAAGTTATAGATGACCTAAAAATTACATTTACATATTAATTGCAATTACTTTTATGAGTGTGAAATTAAGTCTTACCAGACGCAAGAAAGTGAAAGAGACTAAAAATGTCCAATTTTTTTACCTTTTCTTTTTTATTGAAGTGAATTAGCAAAATATCATTGCCAACATAAAATGGCAGATTCAATTATCATTCAAAAACTACGAAAGTCGGATTTATCTATCGAAAACAAAAACCATTATTAACTAATGGTCGTTTTAAAAAAAGAAATTTGCTGAAAGTGTTATATAAGGTGTTATGCTCATCAAGGTCTTTCATAACCTAATCTATACCAAAATATCAAGTTATAGATGACATGAAAAGTACATTCACGTATTAGTTATGAGTGTGGAAAATGTGGAGTTATTAAAAGAATCTAGATTTTAGGTGTATTAATTACATTTAAATGGCAATTGAGTAATTTAGTAATAGACAAAGGGTATATTTCTGTCAAAAAATAATTTATACACATCCACACTTCTATAAGTAGTATATATATGATGCCTAGTTCTTCTTTCTAAATGCTTACGGAGACCTCCTATCTTTTACAGATATTCAGTGGCTATTGAGAGGTTCAGAGTATAAAGCTGAACCCCGTATATTGATATGACGTTGATGACAGAATCACACATAGCCGTGATAGACTATTTCAAGAAATTTCAAGATAGGGTTAGAAGCAGGGGTGGACCTACGTGGTGATAGGGGGCTGAAGCATCCCTTGACTTTTGAAATTTTTTTTTTTTGAGAATCACACCGCGACCCCGTTCCAGAAATTTCGTTCCCCGAGACGCCGTTCCCCGAGACCCACACTTGGCACACACACTATTTATCTCTCTCTCTCTCTCTCTTACCGTGACCGACTGACCGTGACTGACTGACCACCGGTGACTAAGCTCAGGCAGGCTGTGAAGACTGACGAGGCTACTCTGAGTCTCTGGATTTGTCGATGACGCACCGACGTACCATCAGGCAATGCACCGACGCTCTGACTCACCAGATCAGGCGACGCACCGATGATGTGACGGTAGCGACGAGATCTGGCCCCTCCGCTCTTCGACTGCTACTCTGAACTCCAAAGTCCGAGACTCACGACTGACGAGGCTGCTGCTGTTGTGGCCTATGGGTCTTAAATGTTCAGTTCAAACAAGAGGTGGGTCTTTAGACTTTAATGTGTCATGTATGGGCGTGTGGGCGTATGTGTCATGTGAATTCTATGTGCAAAGACGGAATACCACTAGGTAAAAAGAAAAATGAACTGTTCATTGTTATCCTGTAAGAGTTCATCTGATATGGTAAAGAAGATAATCGGATTATCAATCATTTAATGCGTAACACAATGCTCCAAGAATAGAAAAGTGTAAAGAGCATATTCAAACAGTTTTCACTGGACTGGACACACTACCCCCCAGTTTACCTTCCCTTAATTGCTTTGTAATAGCATATACAAATGTCACCCCTTATCAGCCCTTTTGAAACCGCGAATGCATGACTAGGATATGCAGAACAATTAACTTCAAAATTGGGTGCTTATGTGCTTCGACTTGTGCTATTGATTAATCCAGCTAGCAATAAATTTATCCTCAGACAAGAAAATGATTATGGCCCTTAGTCAATTAACAAATTCCGAGATAGGCAGAATCACGATTATGCGGTTGCGCTTGCCTACTTTTGGCCAACAAGATATGACAGTAAATACTTCCAACGACCTGCATGCTCAAAATGGATTATTTACCAAGCAGTTCATAGAAATTAATTAGTTAACGAAGCAGATATAACTAAGTAAAATTTGATTTTTTAAACTGATTATAATTTTATGAAAAATTTACTTCTCAAAATCACATCTACTCATGCGCCCAAAGTATTAATGATAAACAATACTCAGAGTTTTTTGTTACTTGACAATATTTATAATTTTTTTGTTATTTGACAATACTCTAATTTCTCTTTTTTTTTCCTCTCTTCTTATCAAATTAATGCAGGCACAAGGAGTTTAGACCAAATCATGCATTGGTGGCTCCAACTGCTTATCATAACTCCTCATCAGTTGTTGTGACTGTCTGAGGTAATACTTTAGTTTTAGTTTCATTTTAGTTTAACATGTTAATTTTAGTTCAATATGTTAATTTTAGTGTAATATGTTAATATAATAACGTGTCATGTTATTTAACTATGTGAATTTGTTATTGAGATATTGAGATTTTATTCCAATATGTGTGTGTGTGTGTGTGTATTTTTTTTTTTCCTTTCTTCAGAGTGGAAAGGTTTTTTAGAAAGAAAGAAAAATTAGCAGAATCCTCGCAATCTAATCAAGAGAGTATTCTACGGTCTTCAATCTTGATAATACTTTTTGTATGTTTTTTAAGTGTACTTTATTTTTAATATTATTTTAATAATTTTTTTTTGGTGAATTCCATATAATTTTTGCATCCCCTAAACCCTAATAAAGGTAGAAGATACATGCAAAAGATGTCCTAGACAATGCTGTGCGGAGGAGTCCAGAAGATCTCGAGTCACAGCATCACAGCAAAAGTACATAAAATTTCTGATCATCATTGCCACCAGTTGGTACGACCAAGTAAAGCGTTGCCGTAGATCCATGAATTTTGCCTTTGTGTATGCCTATAAGAGGGTGAGCCTTGGAGCAATGGTGTGGTTGCTCCATTCTAAATGAAGGTCAAGTCAAGACTCACTCAGGCGCATTGCAATACTAGGAGTAAGATTGTACAGTAAGTCTCTCCTCGGAGCTTCTTGAATTGTGCTAACAGTTCTCATCTATGTGTGCTGTACTTCCTATATTTTGCTGTTAGGTAAAGTAGAAGAAAAAGCATGCTAACAAGGTATAAGGTATGGCTTCGATTCCCTTCATGATCGCATAACTTCAGGTTTTCTTCACCAGAGAATGAAACAAGTAATTAGTAAACTATTGACCGAACGTTCTCTTTCCTCCCCCCGCTCCCCATCTTTGATCCTGCAGCATTCGATGACCCAAGAAAGGAGATGTGCAATAACAAGCAAAACAAAGGTTAACAACTTTGGTCAGCGGTTTGGTCATTCTCACATGCCAAGAGTTTGGAAAACACACATTTCTCAAGTCTTATGAGGGTATCAGATTGATATTTTGGACTGACTTTCGTATCTTGGAGTAACCCGAGTTATCGATCTGCAAACATTAACTCCTGAACATTATTTCATCAGCAGTTAACATCCAACAAGATCAAATGGAATATGGACTTGCGCATTTTTACATTGTAGCTAAGGATAGCAACACTTTTCTAACGAAAGTTCTGCAAAACTCTGTAAAGTAGTTTACATGGTTGGCCTATAACAGCAATGCAATACGGATTTTGTAAAGTCCTAATTGGCCTATAACAGCACTGCAATATGGATTCTGTAAAGTATTCCTTATTTTTTTGTTTCTGCTAATCTAGTGGAAGTCCAACACTTCTGCATCAGCATCCTGTGACTTGGACTTACTTCCAAGTTTGCAGATCTTGCAAGGATGCCGAGATGAGTGTCCCATTAAGAGCCTAGTTAACTGGATGAGCATCAACTTTTGCGTTCCGTCTGTAGCGATAAATCCATTTTGTAAAAGATGGTTACGTGCTAAACGCTCATGGCCAAGAAGAAACCTGCTATAGTTTCTGCCGCAGCAGTGTTGGGGAAGTTGTTTCGTGACGGAAAACAGAAATGATTTAGAAGCGCGTTGCAATGCTTTCTTAACTTTGTAAATGCCCTCCTTAGAATTGGTGTGTAGTGGGTTGTCAGGAGATACCCTCACAAGATGATAAAACGAAGCGCGACGGTCAACAGCGTTTGCACAATACCCCCACAAAGATGTATATGAATCTCCGGACAATATTTCTGCATGAAAAAATTATGCTGAAATTTGTATTCTGTAGAAGATCTGCGCGAGGCAAAAAGTTGAAAAAATGAGGCAAAATATTGAGCAACCAATCAGCTCTATTAGTAGAGCACGTGGCGGTTTAATTTGGTTGCATCAATCTTTTCACAAATCACTCATTCGGTTTTGGACCGTTAGATTGAAACCGTTAAGATCCAGTTTTTTTGCCCTCTCTAGTTAACCACCTAGCTCCCAACAGTCGTGACTTGCACTGAACTGGTGCAACCCGTTAGTCGCACGCATCTGAAACCAATAGCCCATATTCAATCACGGAAAGTTTATGACGTCCAATAGCACCCATTTCGGTTTGGACTGTTAGATTAAAACTGTTAAGATTAACAGCTAGGTTTTCAGGTTGTTATACTTTAACCACCTAGGTCCTAACGGTCAGATCTTGCACTGAACCGCTGCAATCCCTTAATCGCACAAATCCAAAACTGATAACCCAAATTCAATTACGAGAACTTTAAGGCATCCAATCACAATAAAGCACCACATTCTGCCTCATAGCCGACTACCACGCTCACGCACGCGTGAGGTCGTTTCTTTTCACACCATCAAGTTGCGCTTGCACACACTTTAATACACCACATAAGTAAACAAGTTGGTGACACTTCTTGCTAGATGCCCACTTGCTTTCCCATTTCTCTTTTATGTGGAATTCTTGCTCCTTAAACCTCTCGCGTATTTTTACACAAAAACTGAACTTTGAAAACAAAAGCATTTGAACACAGTACTTTGGAAAACATTGACAACGAGAAGATTTGATCCGCTTATGTCAGATGGTGCCAGTGGTGGAGCCATAAACTGTGCACGGGGTGGGCACCTAATTGACAAAGGAAAACAAAATCCTAAGCCTAGCTATTGTGACATTGTATTAAATCAACAAAAAGAGAACTCAAACGAGCAAAGGTTTAATGGGCATTAGTGAATCATTCACAATTTTATGAGTAACACCTAACATGACAATTATATTAAGAGAACACAGATTAAACGAATGCAGAGATAAAGATTGAAGTTGCGTCAACAAAATATAGTATAAAGATTGTTTATTTGAATGTCGTTTTTCTAATGCGTCTTTTACTGTGTTCTCCTAATTTAAGTGTAATTTGTCAAAATATCGTAATTTTTTAGGCATTTTAGCAAACGTCACATTTTAGGAGTATTTTTTTTCAATAAAACGCTTGTTCACAAAATAAATGAACCGAATATTAGCACAATTTTAAGGCTCGTTTATTAAATGAACCGAACATAAACATGACATTTTGTTCATGAAAACATTTGTGAATTTGTTTATTTATTCATGTTAATTGATGTATATAGATATACATTTATGATATGCATATACACATTCTTAAATATAAAAGTCAGACATAATAAAATATTACAAAACCTAACTAAACCTAACTCCCCGTACAGGGATCTATGCCCAAACCAGATAAAATAAGTCTTATAATCAAGAGTTAAGAACTCTAATCAAAGGCAACCTGCAACCTGCAACCTGTAAATCCATTTCATAAAACCACTACAGCAACCTAGACTGAAACCTTCTCGAAACAAACCGCCGCCTCTCTTCTTCTTATCCTCTCTCTCTCTCTCTCTCTCTCTCTCTCTCCGCCCCTCATCTGGACATCATCATCTACAACCAGCCCCCTTATCTGGACATCACCATATCTACAACCATTTGTGAAGCAGGCAGCAGGTGGGCACGTGCCCCCTGCTGCCTCCGCTACTGGATGGTGCTACATGTTCTCATGAGTGCTTGTACAGTAAGTAGGCCTGTTTCTTGAGGATTAATACTTGTAATAGGAGCTAAAATTGGAACTTACGATAGTAGAATAGGTTGACTTCTGCTCTAATTTAGCTAGGAATCTATTTGATCTACTTATTTGAGCTAGGAAAATTATCTCTGACTTGTATTCTTCGGAATTGAGCAAAGCTTGGACAAAAGCTTATTAGTACATTGAGTATGGTTTAGTAAGCTAACAAATAATTCTGGGAGAGTGGTCTGAAGCTAAAAAAGCCAAGATCTAGCTAGATAAATATATGTTGAAGACAATTGTGAACCCAACTCTTTGACAGTGTCCCTCCATATTGCTCCTGAAAGCAGGTCTTGACACATTCTCTGTCCATTGTTAAGCCTTCCAGGAAACAAAACGATTGACTGTGAATTGACAACACATGTTATTCTTTCCTTTGACTAACTTAAGTGGGGAGTTCATAGTCAAAAATTGACATCAATAGCTGATAAACGAATATGATCTTTCTTGCAATCTCCCCCCCCCCCCCCTCCCCCCTCCTGTTTTGTTGGGGAATTGCTTCGTGACTGAAAAGAAACATGGATTCGACGTACGTTATAACTTTTCCTTTAAGTTAGTATTGGACCTCAAATGGTATGTTGTGGTTTACCATCAAATACCTTCCAAGATATAGAAGCACAATGGTAAATAGTGGTTGCACAAAAAGACAACCTAAAGAAAAGTGTAACACGGATTTTTCTACAAGAGAGAAAAAATAGAAGAGAAAAGACGGAATTTTTTGAGCAGCCAAAAATCTATCACGTCCATCGACGTTTGCCATCAAAGCGCCTCACAATCCTTTGGCATGCACGTGTGTGCAATTGTTCCTCATATGGTGCTTCGCACGTATTGTTTGATGTGCTTCAATACACCTAAGCATACCGCATACATAAATAAGTGAGACTTTGATTATAAATCCACTTACTTCTTTCATTTCTCTTGTATGTGATATTCTTTCTCTTTTGCCGCTTCACTCTCCTTTTTTAACACACAATATGAACCCCAACACAACACATGTGAACACAAAATTTCGATAAAAAAAACATGGAAAATATTACTCCAAAATGGAACATGACAAGGACAAAAGGACAATGACCAGAGCACAAAGCGAAAGGAAATGCTAGATAGAGTACAAGTATCACTCATAAAATATAACAGACATCCTAAATAAGCGTACAAATTAAACACGATCATTATGAAGCGGAGAGACCAGTCGACCAACCGGTGGCAACGGAACTCCAAACTGGTGCTCTACATAGTGGTGATGTGGGTCTGGTCCTCCTGGACTTGTTCGCGCAGGCCACTCGTACTGGCTTTCAAACTTGGCCTTCTCCCTTTGAAACCGTGCCTCCAACGCTTCTCTGGCAAGCCCAATCGGCTTCAGAGGACGAGCTGTGGTCATTGATGAAAGCAAAACCAAGGCAAAGCAAATTAAGAACTTAAAGGCAGCCATATGTTCCTTGTACTCTAAGGCTTAGAAATACTTATGGTTTCTCTGGCAAGTTAATTAAAGGTAGAAAACTACCATATATATATAGTCCTCCTTGATCTCAACTTTTTGCTTGTCTAAATCTTCAGTAAAAGGAGAGTGATTCAAAGGGCACAATCAGCTTTGTCTTTTTACAAATCATCAACCATACATGTTCAAGAATGAGGTGTCCATTAATCTTACTTCTTGTTCGAAGTTCCCTTAACCACTCAAATGTTAGCATATATATGCTTCACCACCGTGGTCATGACTCATGGCGTTGGCGAAGATATGTGTTATTGATGCAAATGAAAACCAAAACGTTACTGCAGAATGCCCGAACAAATGCGTCAAGGCACGTGTTTACCCTTTTCTTTAGACAATGTTAGACCCACCACTTTCGGTATGCACTTGGATTACGATGAAATTCAATCAAAAGATTGTGTCAGTATGCAAACAGATGTCTGAATTACCGTTGTTGATGCCAGATTTAATATTCAAGAAATATATATGGGAAGCAAATATGCACACACACAGAGAGAGAGAGAGAGAGCAAAATTCAAAAAAAAATTTTAGTGTGTTTTATAGTCCCATTCTACTTGTTGTAGGAGTCACACTCCTTTATTTGCACATCGTACGCCTCACAGCCTATTGTCACGCTCATGCATGCGATCGTGACTCGTACAAGTATGGTGCTCAAGCTCAGGCACGAGCGCAAGTAAGGTGCATGCTTGATGCCCCACTCTATTACACATCACATGAGTAAAGTAATAAGTGAAAGATCCGCGTTATATACCCATTTCTCTATCCACTTTTCTTCTATGTTGGATCCAAGTGCCCATATCATTTCCCGACTTCTACCCATGAACAATGCAGAAAAAACCCGAAAGACTCGTGCTTTATTTTGAATAACTCTAGCAGTCCTCTATCATTTTCTTAATAAATAAATAAATCACATCTTGGCAAGTGACCTGAAAACCCAATGCATTAATGAAGGTGGTGGTTCGTGCATTGAACCTTCACTTCGTGAAAAATTATCAGACTAGTCAAGATAATATAGTAGCTAAGCTTTGATTACTATCCTATATGACCGACTCGATGCCATCCTCCTTTATATTGAAAAATCCCAACATCGTGAGCGCCGCAAATCGGAGATATCCCCATAAAGCTCGTCATGTAACAACCCGATACACGGTCCCACTAGATGGCGTCGGGGCTAGCCATTAGGTACTTATAGCAGCGGAGGCAACTGGAGGCACGTACCCACCTGCTGCCTTCTTCTCCCTCATTTAGAGTACAACAGCAATAGTGCCTATAGCGTCGACATGAATGAATCCACTGGCTACTGTATCACTGCATCCACCTTCACTTTCAGGTATGGCAGTAATAGAGTTTAGGAAGGAAACATGTTAGGGAGGTGGAAGGAAGAAGAGTAGGTACAATAGATGTGGATATGGTGGTAGATAGTGATGTCCGAAAATGGGGGCAAAGCTAGACAGGGAGAGATAGAGAGGAAAAACAAGTGGCCGCTAAATATAAATATATATATATATATATAGGGGGCCGATCCACACCCACCGGTGGAGAAATAACAAATTTCTCCACCGAACCGCTGGTCTTACCAGCGGTTGGCCACGTGGGCCAAAAAAGGACGAAAAGGGACAAAAAAGGACGAAAATACTATGATAAATTCATGAAAATATCACGAGAAAATGAAAAACTCGTGAGAAAATGGTGGCAATAATGCCCAACCGCAACTCCTACATGCGGTTGGCATTATTGCCTTCCGTGACCCCACCCCCCACCCCCCACCCGTCACCCCCCTTGCCCCCCACCCCCTTGCCCCCCACCCCGTGGCCCCCACCCTATGTCCTTTTCCCCCACCCGTGAACCCCCCTTCCCCCACCCGTGAACCCCCTCTTCCCCCACGTGTCATTACCACCCTACCCCCCCACCCCCACGTGTCATTCCCCCCTCCCCCTCCCTGCTGTTCACTCACGGTTCTTCTCTTCCTCTCTCACTTTTCTCTCTATAAAATCCCTCCTCCCCGAATCATTTCTTCCACCCTCCTCATTCTCCCTATCTCACCTACATACAAACAAAAAAAATTTAC
Organism: Escallonia herrerae; assembly: GCA_033070095.1. Taxonomy (NCBI): domain Eukaryota; kingdom Viridiplantae; phylum Streptophyta; class Magnoliopsida; order Escalloniales; family Escalloniaceae; genus Escallonia; species Escallonia herrerae. The sequence continues at coordinate 11,156 of JAVXUP010004886.1, read as the reverse complement.
GCTAGAAGATCGGTGGATAACCGCTAGAAGACCGGTGGATTTTTCTTGAAATATATCAAGTTAAAACAAGTAAGTATTTTTCAATTTGTTCTTACCAATTGATTGTTTAAATTGTGTTACGCTTAAGTTGTTCTTACAATAGTCTAAAATTCGTGTTTAGGGCGTCAAAGGGCGTCAAAATTACGTTTTGACAAATCGGGGTATTACATTCGAAAAATTCCAAAATAGCGATTTTTTAGGGCGTCAGAAATAGAATTTTTCACGAATTTATAAAAAATAGCTAGAGCTAGATTTTGCCAAAGTACGAAACAGAGACCCTAGTTATTTTCAAAAGATCTATATCAGGTAAAAATTTCAGATTTTTCCAAAGACCGGAAAGGGGTTAACTGATACACGCAACCTTGTAACTTTGCAGTGTAATTTAAAATATCAAGCCAGCGCGATTTCGCGCAAAACTTTTATGAGAACCCTAGGGTGTTGGGAAGTTCCATTCCCCAGGAATTCGGGCCATTCCGAAGCCGTTAGCTAATTTTTTGGCCGAACGGGCTTTTAAGCGCTCGATCCGGACACCGGTTCGGGATTTTTAGGCGAAAAATCCGTAAAATACTTTTTAGATCAAGAATGAACTCAGGAAGCTTAAAATAGCATTTTAAAGCACTTTTGATATTTTCTGAAGCCAGGGGGTATTTTGGTAATTTGCCACCCCGAGAGGGGTATTTTGGTAATTTTCCCGAAAAAATTTTCCAACGGACTTTTAAGTCCAGAAATGTAAGTAAAACGCCTGAAATGTTATTTTGCAGCTGATTGCGGGGCGTAATTGTCGCTAAAGGTGAAAACTTAATTAGACAGTTTTTTTACGAATTTATAAAAAATAGCTAGAGCTAGATTTTGCCAAAATACAAAACAGAGACCCTAGTTATTTTCAAAAGATCTGTATCAGGTTAAAATTTCAGAGTTTTTCAAAGACTAGAAAGGGGTTAACTGATACGCGCAACCTTGTAACTTTACAGTGTAATTTAAAATATCAAGACAGCACAATTTCGTGCGAAACTTTTATGAGAACCCTAGGGTGTTGGGAAGTTCCATTCCCCAGGAATTTGGACCATTCCGAAGTCGTTAGCTAATTTTTTGGCCGAACGGGCTTTTAAGCGCTCGATCCGGACACCGGTTCGGGATTTTTAGGCGAAAAATCCGTAAAATACTTTTTAAATCAAGAATGAACTCAGGAAGCTTAAAATAGCGTTTTAAAGCAATTTTGATATTTTCTGAAGCCAGGGGGCATTTTGGTAATTTGCCCCCCCGCGAGGGGTGTTTTTGTAATTTTCCCGAAAAAAAGTTTTTCAGTCCAGAAATGTAAGTAAAACACCTGAAAGGTTGTTTTGAAGCTGGTTTGATGGGCGTTAGGGTGACAATGAACCCCCGGGGGCTATTTTGCTAATTTTACGTTACACAAATCTGTGCTTAAAATAACTTTTAGTTCAGGAAAGGGTGTGAGACACCTGAAAAGTTATTTTAAAGAGTGAATTCAGGAAGCTTGTTGTCAGGGGGCATTTTGGTAATTCGCATCCCCGATAGGGGTATTTTCGTAAATTTGCAGCGTTAAGTTTTTCAAAGGATTTCTTAGTCCAGAAATGTAAGCAAAGCACCTGAAAGGTTGTTTTGAAGCTGATTTGGGGCGTTAGGGTGATAATGAACCCCCGGAGGCATTTCGGTAATTTGTCGCTCATCGGGGGCTATTTTGCTAATTTTACATTATACCAAATTTCTCGAAAGACGGTGGTTTAAATAAATTTTATTCTTCTTTTATTTAAATCTATGACTTGTTGAGAATGATATAATTTTTATTTTTTAGATTCCAGTATAAATATGGATGCAACTGGAGGAAATAATTTTTGTGAAGGTTCTGATCCACCTTACGTTGGTCAAGTTTTTCAAGCACTGGACGAAGTTGAAGCATACTATAGAGCATATTCGAAAACGATAGGTTTCGGTATTAGAACTAAGACGACTAGAAAACGGGCGAATACAGATCAAATTTGTGCAAGACTATTTGAGTGTCATAGAGGAGCACCGCATGTAACTCCGGTCGTTCGGATCAGTGACGAAGGGACAACAAGACAAAGAAAACGGGACACATTTCCGGGTACCGGCTGCAAGGCCCATGTGTATGCAGTACACCGAAAAAATGAAAACCATTGGGTTGTCACAGGAGTGGAGTTGAGCCATAATCATCAGTTGATGACCCCCAGTAAGATTGGTCAAATTCATCAACACCGAGAAATAAGCGCGGCACACAGACAACTAATTTTTACAATGGCCGAGGCTAAAATTCCACCTTCTAAGATGATGGGGGTTTTCTCAAGCCAGGCTGGGGGGATTGACAAGTTGAGTTTCAACGAAGTAGACCTTCGAAATGAACTTCGTGCTCAGAGGAGAGAGTCTTTCGGTAAGAGTGATTCTCAAACTACACTTGATCTCTTCAGGTCCCTTCAGAGTGAGAATTCTGGATTTTTTTACAGTCTCCAACTGGATGATGAGAACCGCATTAGTACTATATTTTGGGCGGACCCCCGTTCTAGAGCTGCTTACCAAAATTTTGGGGATGTTGTGACGTTTGACACCACATACCGCACCAATAAGTACTCTATGCCTTTTGCTCCGTTCACCGGGGTGAACCACCACTATCAGTCAATCTCGTTTGGCTTTGCCCTGCTTAGGGATGAGACGGAGGAGTCATTTACGTGGTTATTTGAAACGTGGCTTCAAGCAATGTATCATATTCCTCCAAAGACCATCATCACCGACCAAGATCTGGCAATGAAAAATGCAATCGCTAAGGTCCTTCCAGATACTCACCATGGCCTGTGCACATGGCACATAAGCAACAAATATCCCGAACGGCTTCACCATGTATATGCAAACCATCCGTCATTCAAGACTGACTTTAATACATGTGTGAAGAAATCGTTGACGGTAGACGTGTTCGAGGAGAGGTGGGCCACGTTAATGGATACTTACTATTTGCACAATCACGAATGGTTACAATCGTTGTATGAGATCAAGACACAGTGGGTCGGTGCCTACACCAAGAATTTTTTTGCAGCCGGAATGACTACGACCTCGAGAAGCGAAGCTATGAATTCATTCTTTGATGGGTACGTAGGCCAGTCTTCAAGTATAGCGGAGTTCGTACTAGAGATGCAGAAAGCCGTTGACAGGCAATTGTACCGTGAGAGAGAAGCCGACGCGGCTACAGTTTGCAAAGAAAGAGCTATACTACTTTATTCACCTTTAGAGGCTCATGCGGCTCAAGTCTATACCAAGGAAATGTTTCGACAGTTTCAAGAGGAACTACTAAAGTCGAATCAATATGGCATGACAAAGTTGCACGAGTATTCCACCAGAGACATCAAGGTTTATGCTTTGACAAATGTGACGAACTTCGCCAATCCGTGCTCTTCGTCGGCTCCGAGGACCAGACGACATTTTACCGTAGCAATTTGTAAGGACACTGGGTTGGTTAATTGCAACTGTCAACTGTTTGAGCATAAAGGTATACTTTGTCGACACGCGTTGAGGGTTTTGAGCGCCAAGAATGCTAGTGAAATCCCTCCACCGTATATCTTGGAACGGTGGACGAAGGAAGCCAACAGAGTCCACGGTCACATTCCTTACGTGCCCAATGTTTCAGTTGATTTCGAGCAATCTGAGTCGCTGCGATATAATCACCTTTGTAACATCATGCACGGTTTATCAATGGATGCAGCGTCGACATTTGATGGGTACAGGTATCAAGTTGAAGCAGCCGCACGGGATAAGGCTATGCATGCACAGTTTAGGATGGCATTACCAGAAACTGTGGACACTCCGACTACTCGACCAACTCCAGGCGGTAGATTCAATCGAGCCAAACAGCCAGTCATTGACGGCACTGACCTACAACGTGAGGAGGACGACATTTTTGATCCAATTATTTCTCAAACAAAAGGGCGAAAACGAGCAATACGCATGAAGAATCCGATTGAAGAAGCAACGGGTCAAAAAAAATTACGAAAGTGTGCGTTGTGTAATAAGATGACTGATCATGACAAGAGAAACCATTATAAAGTGTTAGGTATCGAACCTGGCAGTATGGTCGAGGAGGACGATGATGAGGAAGAGTGTTAGGGTTAATGTTTCAGTTGTATAAATTGAACTTTTATAATGTTTAAATTTGTGATTTGGTTTGTGCAATCTTTAATTTGTGATTTGATTTGTGGATTATTGATATTTTTGGTAACTCCGTTTTCGGGCACACTTTAGGCCCCAATTGATAGCTTCCGAAAAAAGTTGTAATTTTTTTTGTCACTTTTTTTCCGCTCATTGCACTTCAGGCACGCTAGTTAGCCCATTTGTAAGACTTTCGGCGAAAAACGAGACACATTAATTTTTGAGTTTTCCTAGGAAGGGCCTATTCGGGCACACTTTAGGCCCCAATTGATAGCTTCCGAAAAAAGTTATAATTTTTTTTGTCACTTTTTTTCCGCTCATTGCACTTCAGGCACGCTAGTTAGCCCATTTGTAAGACTTTCGACGAAAAACGAGACACATTAATTTTTGAGTTTTCCTAGGAAGGGCCTATTCGGGCACACTTTAGGCCCCATTTGATAGCTTCCGAAAAAGTTGTAATTTTTTTTGTCACTTTTTTTCCGCTCATTGCACTTCAGGCACGCTAGTTAGCCCATTTGTAAGACTTTCGGCGAAAAACGAGACACATTAATTTTTGAGTTTTCCTAGGAAGGGCCTATTCGGGCACACTTTAGGCCGCATTTGATAGCTTCCGAAAAAAGTTGAAATTTTTTTTGTCACTTTTTTTTCGCTCATTGCACCTCATGCACGCTAGTTAGCCCATTTCTATGAATTTCGGCGAAAAGCGAGACGCGTAATTTTTTCGAATGCCGTCATATGAAAGGTATATTCGCGCACATTTTAGCGCCAAATTCATAGCATGCGAAAAATTATGTACATTTCTTTTTGGTACAATTTTTTGTAACATCACAGCAGCTAGCCACGCACGTCAGGATAATGGTAATGAATGCGTCTAGCTTCATTCTTTTTCAGCTCCCAGGCTATCCTATACCTAAACGTCAAGGCATCCTTCCTAGTCCACGAGGAGTGTTTGAGCACTTCCGAGCGAGCAACGTAGTCCATGTACTTGAGGACGTAAATCCCGCAATCGTGACCGTTATATTGCTTTGGTCGGTCCTTTATCATCACGACCGTCCAAGGGTCACCCTGTGGCCGTCCGCATGCTAGCGAGAGGACAGTAGTCTGCATCCAACAATAAAAACGAGAATCAAGCCTATGAGACAAGAACAATATACTATGGGCCAAGGTCAAAAAATAAATACTAACCACTAAAGTGATGTACTCGTTGTACATCTGTGCCAGCAGCTGTCCAGGCTCGTCCTCCCTTAGGCTATCGTATATGTGAACCGTTCTGAACGCTGGATGGAGAACTAATAGGAACCAGTGGTTTGCATGATGACAGGGTATCATGATAAGGTTCGCATCAGCAGCGGGACATTGATAGTCTGCGTTCATCATGCCTAACACGTTTCGACCTGGTTTCCACTTACTCCTGCCGCCCCCTCGCCTCCATTCTGTGAATTCTCTCACCGTTAATTCCACAAAATGAGTGGGATACATGTTAAGCTTCAAATATTCAGAACGGTTAAAACGTTGCTCTCTAATCCGGAGCAGTTCTATGTAAGCGTTCATGACAAAATTTGAAAGATCTGTCTCCGGCGCCAACGTTCTGATATCCTCATGACCTAGGAATGTCGCAAGGGGAAAGTCTGCTGAATTGACAGGCTCATGCCCAAAGTAGTGCCGGTCGATCCAAGCCATCTTGTCCGACCTCAATGGCTTCGTCGCTTGTCCTTTGTCCGACCGAAAGCTTGGGCGCGAGGCCTGGATTCCTACTTGGGGAACCTGACTCTGGCACTGAGAGTCGTATGCGTCAGGAGGCAAGCGACTATACGGCTCCCACACCTGACTCTGGGGCTGATAGTCGTACGCGTCAGGAGGAGGGCGACCAGACGGCTCCCACACCTGACTCTGGGGCTGATAGTTGTACGCGTCAGGAAGAGGGCGACCAGACGACTCCCACACCTGACTCTGGGGCTGATAGTCGTACGCTTCAGGACGAGGGCGACTAGACGGCTCCCCTTCGTAACCCCGGTACGCAAGACTAAAGTTTTGAACTTCAGTCTTGTACTTCTCAATGGACCTCTTGAGATTGTCAGGAGCCTGCGCGACAAACCAGTCAAACGACTCCAGCTGCTTGAACACCTCAATGCCCTGGTCAACCTAAAAAACATGCATAGAAAATATGGCTAATCATATTTGACAAATGGTCGATAAGGTGCGCAAATAAATTATCAAACAACACTAGCATGACTTACAATGGCCAATGCCCAGAACTGGTCATAGACCTCACGTGGCGCGTACGATGTCTTCTTCACCTGGGAAGGGCGATTCACCCTCGTGCGCGTCACCCTGAGAAACCACTGTAAGTATTCCTCAGTACTAATGCCGTCGTGCTTCAGCGATACAAGGCTATCATACGTTTCCTGCCAGGTATTCCACTGGTGCACCTCGTCACCCAACAAAATCAAGGCATCAGCCACCTCGAAGTTCGGCCCTCGACCACCCCTGTATGGCCGCATGTCTACAGCGGGTTTTGGTATCCCTTGTGGACAGCCAGCTTGCTTCATAGCTCGATCGGGCATCTGAAACTCACATTCTTCGAAGTGAATGAGCGGCACCCGAACCAAACCTGCCAGCACGTACGACACCGGAAGTTGCCAACACCACTCATCCAACAGATGCATCACCTTGCCATATGGCTGCCACGTCACCTGGGATGCATCTAGTATCTCTAGTTCCCCCCGATAGAACTTTAGATGGTGGTGAGGGTCTACCCGTCTCCTCCTCCGGTTGGTCGTAGGCCCCCAGGCCCACACCCTAGGCCACGTCTCATCGGAATCTACCAACGGTTGTGGACGACCCATGGGTAGCCTCTCGTAAGACCAAACCTGTGAATGCAAACATTATATGGAATTAGTAATTAATCCCGAATATATTGACTAAGGATCCTACCAAGAAAATAAATGCTCATACCTGTAATAGAGTCAGGCAGGCGGCAATGGACTTGGCACCGTTTCTCGTAGCCTTATGCAGTGCTCGATATAGGTGCGCAAGGACAGCTGAACCCCACGAATAGGAGTATACCTCCTCAAGATCCTCCAAGAACACCATATACTTCGGATGCACCGTGTTTTTCGAATGCGTCGGAAGTAATATAGCTCCAATAATATACAGAAGGAATGCCTTCGTATACGTCACGAAATCTTGAGGAGTGTATTCATCCGGTAGCACGCCGTACTGCTCTCTCAGCCATTTAAGCTTGACGCCGTTTGTTGTAAGCGCTGCCCTTGGAATTCCCGGAAAATACTGCATAGCCATATTCGCTATGGATGCAGACGGCACGTTCAAAGTAACGGGTCTGCCGTGACATGGGATTCCAAGTATAAATCCGACGTCCTCTAACGTAACAGTCATTTCACCAAACCGGAAGTGAAATGAGTTCGTCTCGCTCCTCCATCGTTCAACTAGAGCGGATATAAGGCAATCGTCGTGTCGAGACCATTTCCCGGGATCGGTGAACAGGGTTAAATTTTGACGGTGTAATAGCTGTATTTGTTCCTCGTTTAGTACCCACTCTTCAAGGTGCCTTGTGCTTTGAATTGTTTCCAAAACACCCCTATCGACACCGTCAAATACGTGCCTCGCGACGTGGTCATCGTCATCGTATAGGATTGATGTATCATGAGGTCCAGAGCTGAAATTCATACCTTTAAGAACAAAATATAATTATAAACCAACTTAGCGTCCATAATATCCATAATATTTACATTCCAAAACTATAACTGGATCTTTAACCTAGCTTACCAACACATTAGCAATAGTCATTATTTCAATGTATTAAAACAAATCCTCAATTCCCACCACTCCGAACGCTTAATTACGCTAGTTCCCACTGAATTTAGCGCCAACGTGGTTATATAGCAATATATAGCCCGATGGCCCCTACACCTCCAACACCTCAAAACCGCTTTAAAGTCAAGTTTTTAAATGTATTACGTCAATTATATACCAAATATATCAGGAAAAATTTTAAAGGGGGCAAGTTACCAAAACACCCGCTACTTATGCAAAATATCCCCTGGCAGTCATCGCCGGTGCGTCACAAGGTTCAGAACATCTGGAACAAAATAAGTTTTCGGGTGTCTCACACCCTTTCCTGAACTAAAAGTTATTTTAAGGTATGAATTTTAAGCTGGATCCTTCCTAGCAAAATAGCCCCCGAACATCGGCAAATTACCGAAATGCCCCTGAGCGTTCACTATCACCCCAACGCCCCCGAACCAGCTTCAAAACAACATTTCAGGTGGTTTACTTACATTTCTGGACTAAAAAGTCGTTTGAAAAACTTGGCACGGGAAAATTACCAAAACACCCCTTGGCGCGGGAAAATTACCAAAACACCCCTACGCGCGCCACGTCAGCTTCAAAACAACATTTCAGGTTTTGTAATTATATTTCTGGACTAAAAAGTCCGTCAAAAAACTTAGCACTGTAAAATTACCGAAATACCCCTCTCGGGGCGGCGAATTACCGAAATGCCCCTGGCATAAAAAAATATCAAAAGTGCTTCGAAATGCTACTTGAGGCTTCCTGAATTCATTCTTGACATAAAAAGTATTTTACGGAGGTTTCGCCCAAAAATCGCGAACCGGTGTCCGGATCAAGCGCTTAAAGGGCCGTTCGGCCAAAAAAATAGGTAACGGCTTCGGAATGGCCCGAATTCCTGGGGAATGGAACTTCCCAACATCCTAGGATTCTCATAAAAGTTTCGCGCGAAATCGCGCTAGCTTGATATTTTAAAATACACTGCAGAGTTACAAGGTTCCCCGTATCAGTTAACCCCTTTCCAGTCTTTGGAAAAATCTGAAATTTTTACCTGAGACAGATCCTTTAAGAATAACTAGGGTCTCTTTTTTGTATTTTGGCAAAATCTAGCTCTAGCTATTTTTTATAAATTCGTGAAAAACTGTCTATATTTGGCACCCTAAAAAATCGCTGTTTTGGAATCTATAAATGTAATACGCTGATTTGTATAAACCTAACATTGAATTATAAGGAAATTCAAAATACTTACTTGTTGTGACTTGATGTATTTAAAGAAAAAACTACCGATCTTCTAGCGGTTATCCACGATCTTCTAGCGTAAAATTTTTTGATTTGTATTGTTGTGGAGATTATGTAGGTGAGATATGAAGTACGAAGGAAGTTGGTAAAAGATGACAGAGTGCAGAAGAAGGGTTCGGGGGAGGGGATTATAAAGAGAGAAGCGAGGAAGAGAGAAGAAAAAAGACAGAAAAAAGTGAGGAAGGGTGGGTGTTTATGCGGTCAAAGGCTGCTGCAAAAAAAAAAATTCGGCAGAAGGACACCACGTTGGGGCATCACGGGGGAGGGAAGGACGACACGTGGCATCGTGGGGAAGGACACCAGGTGGGGCATCACGCGGGGGGGGCGCCACGTGGCAGGGGAGGGGGCAGGGACCAACCGCGGGTTGTAGGAGCGGTTGGGCCCTGCGGATGAGGGGAGGGGACGCCACGTGGCAGAGGGAGGGGACCAACCGCGGGTCGTAGGAGCGGTTGGGCCACGTGGCAGGGGGAGGGGACGCCACGTGGCAGAGGGAGGGGACCAACCGCGGGTGGTAGGAGCGGTTGGGCCACGTGGCAGGGGGACGCCACGTGGCATCGTGGGGAAGGACACCGGTGGGGCACACGGGGGGGGGGGGCGCCACGTGGCAGGGGAGGGCAGGACCAACCGCGGGTTGTCCAGCGGTTGGGCCACGTGGCAGGGGGAGGGGACGCCACGTGGCAGGGGAGGGGACCAACCGCGGGTGGTAGGAGCGGTTGGGCCACGTGGCAGGGGAGGGGACGCCACGTGGCAGGGGATCGCCAACCGCCGGTGTGGAGCGGTTGGTGGCCACGTGGCAGGGGAGGGACGCCACGTGGCAGGGGAGGGGACCAACCGCGGGTGGTCCCGGCGGTTGGCACGTGGCATCCCCACCCTGCCACGTGGTGCAGAGGGGCACAACCGCGGGTGGTCTCGGCATGCCCTTGCTCTGCCAGGTGGCGGGGATGCCACGTGGCAGGGCCATCGCTAATACCGCCGGTTGGCCATGCTGGTGGGCCACGTGGCAGGGGAGGGGGACGCCACGTGGCAGGGGCCATGGGGTTGGGCCACGTGGCAGGGGTGGGGGACGGCACGTGGCAGGCATATCTGCCAACCGCTGGTTGTGCATGCGGTTGGTGTCCTTTTTCTCTCTCGCCATTTTCTCACCATTTCTCGTGCCATTTCTCGTGCCTTTTTTGCCATTAATGCAGTGACCGTACACCTTTTTCGCCTTTTTGTCCCACGTGGCCAAACGTGGCCAACCGCTGGTCAGACCAGCGGTTCGGTGGAGAAATTTGTTATTTCTCCACCGGTGGGTGGATCGGTCCCCATATATATATATATATATATATATATATATATATATATATATATATATATATATATATATATATATATATATATATATATATATATATATATATATATATATAAGGTATTAGTTTAGGGTTGGAAGGGTGAGTTTAATTGGAATAACTTTGAACCATTAATCAAAATTATCGGTCATGATTTTTGGAAAGATATGATGCTATGGTAAATGAACACAACGTTTATAAGAAATAAACGGAAAAATAAGACACTTCTACAAATTACACTTAAATTAAGGAGCTACAGGGGTAGTAAAAGGCGCGTAAAAAGATTGGCACTCAAAGAGACGTCCTAAATAAACGACCTTTTACTATATATTGTTGTAATAAACGCAACTCCAATCTTTGTCTATATAGTCGTCTCAATATTTGTTTTATTAATATAACTCTCTTGTTAGGTGTTGACTCTTGTGTATACTAAATTTGAATAACTTATTAACGCAATATAAGATTGTCCCTTGATGTCTTTGTTCTTTCATACTTCCAGCAGGATCATGT
>JAVXUP010004885.1:0-24846 GCA_033070095.1 Escallonia herrerae | reverse complement strand
TTGTGGCCTCGACGGTCCCCCTCTGTATCGTCGCCTCCAGCGTATGGGATTATATTGGCCATCCATGGCCAAGGACGCCTCGGATATACAAAAGGATTGTCCCGAGTGCCTGTATGCACCCGACGGTGCCGAAGCTCTTGTCATTGACATCGAGGGTGACTGGCGCCAGCCTTTCATCCAGTATCTATCCCACGGGATTCTACCACCTGACCGCGGCTCAGCACGATCCATCAAGCGCAAGGCAGTCAGGTATTTTGTGACGGAAGGCGAGTTATTTCGCAAGGGATTTTCGGGACGCACCCTGCGATGCTTGCAAGGTGCCCAAGTGGTCAAAGTCATTAACGAAGTACACAATGGTGATTGTGGTGAACATCAAGGCTCCCAGAAGCTGTATGCAGAATTACTAAGATTGGGGTATTATTGGCCGACTATGGAATCCGACTCCATCTCGCATGTCCGACGCTGCCAACCCTGCCAGCGGCACGCCGACAGGATACACTCGCCAGCATCCGACTTGCACATGATCTCAGCACCTTGGCCATTTCATTCTTGGGCCCTCGACCTCATCGGCCCCATCCACCCGCCGTCCAGAAGCCATTCATGGATCATGGTTGCTACTGAACGCTTTACGAAGTGGGTTGAAGCCGTACCTCTGCGGAGAGCCACGGGAGGTGCCGTTTCCAACTTCTTACGCGACGTCATCTGTCGTTTCGGCATCCCTCGATGTATTATATCTGACAATGGCACCCCATTCATTAACCGAGAGGTTCGAACTCTCATGGAAAGGTACAACATCAGCCATGCCACATCAACTCCCTATTACCCGCAAGGTAATGGTCAAGCTGAAGCGTCCAACAAGACTTTGCTACGAGTATTATCGCGAATGGTGCATGACGCCGACCGGTCGTGGTCCGAACAACTGAATCTGGCACTCTGGGCCTACAGAACATCCATGCACACAGCGACAAAGGCCACGCCTTTCTCTCTCGTCTACGGGGACGAGTGTGTGGTACCTGCCGAGATCGCAGAACCATCGGCTCGACTTTCCCTAAGCAGCAGTCTCGGAGATGAAGAAGCCCGGCTCGCGGCACTTGACGGCCTCGACGAACGACGAGCCACGGCCCTGCGCCGCATGAAGAAGTATCATGAGCAGCTTACGAAAGCTTATGGGAAGACCGTCAAGCCACGTTCGTTTATCGAGGGCGACCTTGTTCTTCAAGCCGCCAAGCATGTGCGGGCCAACATGTCAGCTCCTAAATTCACGCCAAACTGGGAGGGCCCTTTCACGGTGCACGAAGCCCGCACTAATGGCTCGTACCTCCTGCTCAACCACGACGACGGTCAGGTCTCGGCCCCCATCAACGGCCGCTACCTGAAGAAGTATTATGTGTAGTCGCGACAACATAAGCCCGCGTCATAGAACGCGCCCTCGTAGCATTTTTGTACATGCGACATTGCTTGCAGACTTGTATTTTTTTGTTGATCTGTGTAGCGTTCTACACTAGTCATGTAATGGTGTTTTGTACCGCGTCCTATCAATACAAAGTCATGCTGTTACCTCAACTTCTGCCCAGCTGGCACTCATTCTCAACCTATGCTTCCTAAGTCACTTTCTACGAGCGGGAATGGGAAAGCATTCACAAGTAACCGAAACAAGCAAGACATTCAAAAAAAAAAGAGAGAAGAAAGAAGAGAGCAACCGAACATAACATACAATAAGCCGAGACCATCAAAAATATGTACATATACATCAAACGTTTACTAGCCGTCGTTAAGCACTACAACTACGGCAAAGTAACATACAAGCTAGGAAAGTCTAGACAACAGCGATGCAACTGGGTGGGAGCTGAATGCCTGAAGTACCTCCCGCTCCGCTTGTACCTCTGACCATCCAGCATCAAGCTCGGCCTGTCGCCCTAACCGCTCTGACTCTCGCCCGTCCACCTCACCTCGCCGCCTCTGTAGATCGGACAACTGCCTCTGCAAATCGACGAGCTGTCTCTCTATCTCTGCCACCTGCATGTCAATCCCGGCCAACTCTGCCGTGATCTCTGACCGCTCTGCCTCTAATCCTGTGCGGCGCCGCTCCAGCAACATCTCCCGCATAACCACGACTGCACGCCTCTCATCCATATCGTGGCTGACGCTCCTCGATCTAAAGAAATCTGCTAGCCAGTCCAGCTGCATACCTAGCGATGTGAACGGAGCGAACTCTGAAAGCGACCGAGCAACGAACTCTGCAGTCCAACCCGACGACGGCACACTGGCGAACGGCAGCAACCACTCCATAAACCCTGCAGACACCCACATCCGTAGTACTGGGTTCTCTACCACCACGCTCTCGAATGTCTGCGGGAACGCTGCCTTCACCAGTTCTAACCGGCGCACAGTCTCCGCTGGTAGCTGGAGGCCCCCCCAAGCTGCCACATCCACCTGACCGCTCGAGGATCCTCTACTCATATCTCCAACTGTCGCGCCACTGCCGCCCGCTGCAGAAATCTCCGACATCCCACCCGCCCTCTGCGCCCCAATCGTGGCTGAGTGCATCGCCAGAAGAGTAGCTCCGACCTCAACCACGGACTCCGGCAATGTGTCATGCCGTCGCACCACCACAGCCTGAACCGGTGTCTCTCGCTCACGAATCGAGGCAGCAACAACAGACTCAGGCTCCGCCATTTCGCCACCATCACCTCCCACAACCTGCGTCTCCATGCCTGTCCACCAGTCCTCGTCAATGTCGAACATCACCGTATCGCTCCCCTCTCCGCCGTATAGTGCCCCCACCGTTTCCTCAGTAGCAGGCAATGGGCTCACCCTCCTCGGCACACTGGCCGTCAATAGCTCGACGGCCTCGGTCTCATCACTGTCAACTAATCTGCCGGCCTCGGCTGCCATAGCCTCCTCGCCTGCGATCTCAGTCTCGGCCTCGCTCCCCCCGCGACCGCCTCTTCCTCGTCCCCCTGGCAAAACCACTGTCAGTTCACAGATTATGAGCAATATGCAAACCATATTTATACGACAAAACGAAAGGACAGAAGCAAACCTCAGAGTCTAGCTCCTCTAATACGTCGCGCGGCCTCTTCGCCCCTGATAGGTGGGGGCTGAGGTACCAGCACTAGCCTGACGCGCTGTCTCCATCATCCCCACTCGCAATGCCGACAAGGGCCCCTTGCCGGCCCCCGGCACCCTCGGCACCTCGGCAATAGGCTCCTCCCCACGGTCCTCCCCGGGAGCAGCGTCCCCCAACTCTACGGCATCCTCCTCCGCCTCCCTCTCCGAGCTCGGAACAGAACTCCCGGTCACCAGTGACAGCATCCCGCACTGCCTCGCGACTGTGGCCGATATCAAACTCAGGGCTCGGTCACATGCGAACACATCTACCTGTCGACGTGTGCCTGACGGCTGTGCCAGCCATCCGGCCCAGCTCCCTCGCAGTCGCTCCCACCAATGCGCATAATCCGTAGTCACCGCCCCTGCCACCTCTGTCCCTGGCTGCCTCCACTCTGTCGTCGGTGCCGGCCACTCGCGGGCTCTGTCATATAGTGTATACCCAAAAGCCGTCGCCACACTCCAAGGGCTGTCATAACCGCATGGGGGCTCTAGATCGTACCCGAACGCCAACGACAGACGGTCCGGGCAATACCTCGCCACATAATAGCAGCACTCGGCGGGCTTCCCGCCATCATCTGTCAATACCGGGAGCCAGCCGGGAAAATACGCGACCAATAGCGCCAGCTGTCCTGGCGCTAGCTCGCCTCTCCTGCTCAGATCTGTCGTCACCTCCTGCACGTGCAGCCATGGCGGCGTACCATATGACGCATGCATCTCCATATAGGGCCGTCGCTCGCACCCCCCGTTTGTCTAGAATCTGTGCCAACGGACACCCCGGCCTCCTGATGCCTGCCCAAGCAAAAGCCCGAGACCCGCTACACCACAACGCCACCTGCCGCGACCTGCCTGGACGGGTCACTGTCCCCATCGTCGGTGACGGGTGTGCGAGTGGGTATCCGTCAGGACGGTACCCTGGAAAGCACTCGTACAGGTACCTCTGCAAGAACATCCAGTCCACGTACGTCGCCACCTGATACCGACCATACGACCGCTTCACGTCATTCACGAACTGATCTAGCCGCGAGTATAACGTGCCCAAGTACACCGGAGCCAAGCCGACCCGCCTTCCCTGCGCCATCCGAATGGCCAAGGGAAACACCCTCGGGGAAATGCCATCCTCAGGTGTCCCCTCAAACACAAACCTGCAAACAACGACCGGCAACATATGTCAGTTTGACGTTTTACAGGGCAAGCAGGACATACGATATATTCACGAATAATCACACGACAGTACAAAATTTACCTCGATAAGAACATCGCCAAAAACGCCACCAACTCGTACCGATCGCTGCCATGATACGGACCCATCACGAACTGGGCAGCATTGCCCAACTTCTGGCCTGTCCTCGCCTGCGGCGTGCCGTAGAACTGGCGCAGCCACCCACCGTACGTCCCCTTCCGGTGCCTCTTCGTCTCCGCCAAAATGTCCAGTAGCTGCGTCTGCAACAACCGCTCCTCCCCGCTCAGCCGGGTCACCCGTGCATCCACCTCCCCGTGTATCGGCAGCCCTGTCAGCATCAACACATCGAGTAACGTCGGCCCGATCTCCCCGAACTCGGTCACGAACGTATGCGACTGCGTGCTCCATCTTGCCAGCAATCGGGTCATCCCTGGCGTATCCCTATATAACTCCAGCCCCCTCGCCGTAACATTGATCGCCGGTAACAGCCCTAGTGCCTGCAACACCTGCGCCCTCACCGGTGTCTCCAACATATGCTCACACCAAAAGTCCCACCCTACCGGCATCGCACTATGGCCCTTGAACATCACCGGCGACCAAGGTATGTCCTCTCTCCCAATCAACAATGCCGGTACATACCTCGGCGACATCACAGGCGCCTCCGCCGGGCTCGGCGCGCGAAGGTAGGGTGACGACAGCCGAGGCTCCTCTCCCATCGACGGACCACCCCACGGTGTCCTGAACGCTCCGTCTGCCACACGAATGGCCAACTCCCTCCACAGCTCACGGTCCGGTACACACGGTACTACTCCCCTCACCCCCAGCAATGTGTTTGTTTTATCTGGCTCCGGATCGTAGGACCTCCTACCGCCATCATCAAAGGTCAATGGCACTGCCGCCTCGACACCCACTGACGGTATGGCCTCATCGACTGGCGGCACCGGCACAGGTACAGTCATCATATCCCGCGGCGGTCGCGATGTACCCGCCGCGGCCCCTCGCGGCTTCGCCCACATCTTCTGCCGAACTTTTTTCGCTGCTGGCGTCGCTCCGGGCTGTGAGGATGGGACTTGGGCCTGTCGGACACCCTGCGTGACCGAACCCCCGTGACTGGCCGACCCCCCATGTGCGGCCGACCCCTCTCGTGCGGCCGACCCCCCGTGGCTGGCCGACACCCCATGCGCGGCCGACCCCTCTCGCTGGGCCGACCCCCTTGCCCGGCCGATCCCCCTCGTTGGGCCGACCCACCCCGTCCGGCCGATCCCCCTCGCTCGGCCGAGCCCTGTCGTGCGGCCGACCCCCCGTGGCTGGCCGACCCCCCATGCGCGGCCGACCCCCTCTCGCTGGGCTGACCCCCCTTGCCCGGCCGACCCCCCTCGCTGGGCCGACCCCCCTCGTGTGGCCGAGCCCCCGTCGCTGGCCGACCCCCCTCCCCTCGCAGAGCCACCAACTGGCCGACCCCCTGGCCCCGACGACCCCTCGCCCAATTCCACCTCTTCTCTCACCATCCCTTTTTCTCTCTTTCTCTCTCTCTCTCTCTGACTTACGTAGGCACAAATGGCGGTGCCTCCGCCCTGCCCCCCTCCGCTCCTTATATAGGGGTGGGCAATTTTCTTTTCTTTTTCCCTTTTTTTTTTCTTTTCTTTCTTTTCTTTTTTTTTCCTTTACTTTACGCTCCCGTCCGCCGGCGCCTCGCCACAGTTTGTCGACCACGCGCCGTCACCGCTATAACCGCAGTGCGCGCCCGCGCGCCACCTCCACGACCTTCGTCGCACGCATTCACATGACAGCTCCGCGACAGGCCCCGTCGCCCGCGTGCCATCTCCTTGAACCGCGTCGCTTGTGCCAACTCATCGCGCTCTTTACAACGCGCGCTCAACACCAATGGTCACTTGATGCACTACCGCGACGTTCGTCGCTGCGCCCGTGCGCCATTCTCATCACGCGTGCCCCCGGCACCAAGTATAGCTCCACGACGTTCGTCGCCGCGCCCGTGCGCCATTCTCATCATGCGTGCCCCCGGCACCAAGTATAGCTCCGCGACGTTCGTCACCGCGCCCGTGCGCCATCTTCATGATGCGTGCCCCCGGCACCAAGTATAGCTCCGCGACGTTCGTCGCCGCGCCCGTGCGCCATTCTCATCACATGTGCCCCGGCACAAAGTATTGCTTCGCAACGTTCGTCGCCCCACCACTTTCATGACATGTGCTCCGGCACCATGTATTGTCCCCGCGACAATCGTCGCCATGTCCATGCACCACGACCATGTTACAAGCCTCCGGGCATAACACCCGTTCACCACACCATGCGCCCCCGCCATGGGCATGGAAGACCTTCAACCCACTCTCTAGAGTGTGCGGCATTCTAGAGGCTCCGCTCGTAGTGCTCCTGCACGAGGACCCCTCCCTGCGGCATGGGCTGAGCGCCAGCACGGGCTAGTGCCATCACCGGCACAATCAACTACGGGATGGGCTCACAACCTGGAAGCCATCGCCGGCACAATCAACTACGGGATGGGCTCACAACCTGGAAGCCATCGCCGGCACAATCAACTACGGGATGGGCTCACAACCTGGAAGCCATCGCCGGCACAATCAACTACGGGATGGGCTCACAACCTGGAAGCCATCGCCGGCACAATCAAACTACGGGATGGGCTCACAACCTTGAAGCCATCGCCGGCACAATCAACTACGGGATGGGCTCACAACCTTGAAGCCACCTCCGGCACAATCAACTACGGGATGGGCTCACAACCTTGAAGCCATCGCCGGCACAATCAAACTACGGGATGGGCTCGCAACCTGGAAGCCATCGCCGACTCAATCAAACTGCTACACGGGCTTAGCGTCATCGCCGGCTCCATTACCAGGAACCTTGGCCCCCGCAGCAACAGGGGCTGTAACCACATCGTTTATGCATGCGACACCCGCTCGGGTTGCCCCTCCGCGCCCGCCGCACGCAGGGGGCTTATGTTCATATCCTATTCTGGTCGCACCCCAAGACCCGCCAAGGGACCCACTTTGCACGACACATCACCCAGTCAGCGGTCAACTTTTCAACGCTCGAGGGCCGGTCAAAGCAACGCATGCTCAAGTCACGTGAACCATTCGTGAAGCGACTTCGGCGTGCCTTCCATCCCAAGGGGTCGGCCTCCCTCTAGGGTCGGCCTCGGCCTCCCTCTAGGGTCGGCCTCGGCCACCCCAAGGGGTCGGCCACCCCAAGGGGTCGGCCTCCCTCTAGGGTCGGCCTCCCCCAAGGGGGTCGGCCACCCTGGGGGGTCGGCCACCCCGAGGGGTCGGCCTCCCTCTAGGGTCGGCCTCCCCCAAGGGGTCGGCCACCCTCGGGGGTCGGCCTCCCCCAAGGGGTCGGCCACCCTCGGGGGTCGGCCTCCCTCTAGGGTCGGCCTCCCCAAGGGGTCGGCCACCCTCGGGGGTCGGCCTCCCTCTAGGCTCGGCCTCCCCCAAGCGTCGGCCTCCCTTGGGGGTCGGCCACCTGCCTTGAATACCGACGCCGTCACCTTTGACCTTGCTCCGTTGTCACGACGACCGTCGTTCGCGGCCGAGCTCCGCCATAGTCGCGACGACCGTCGCTCTCGGCCGTGCTCCTCGTCACGATGACAGTCGCTCGTAGTCTCGATGACCGTCACTTGTGGCCGCTCTGTCACCATGACAACCGTCGCTCACGGTCGCGCGCCATCCACGCAACGACCCTTGTCGCTCGGAGATCACTCTGCGACCCTCGTCGCCCGCACTCAACCGCACCCCATGCGCTGCAATCATGTTATATGCTCACGGGATAGGCTACTCCGCCAGGACACTATCTCCGCCAGGGTGCCTGCGTGACTGGCCTACGTGCTCTGGCACTGGGGGCTCGCGTCGGCACCCCTAAGGACTATGACCCCCGGGTCACTCCGAGATGGGAGCAGGTCTTCGGAAGGGCATCTTGCCTAGTCCACCTGGCAGCTGGGCGTCGGGTCTTCCCCACCGCTGCCAGGCCTGTGGGATTCAGTAAGGGCTTGGACTGGAGGCTGGGGCAACGGGCTACTCTGACCATGCTACCGCGGCATGATCAGTCTCTTCAGACAGGCAGAGAGACGTCGCAAGGGCAGGGCAGCACGAACTTAGGGACCGGCAGTCCCAACGGAGGATCAGTGCTTTGGCCCCCTGGCGACGTGTCGTTCCCAGGGGGTGACACATGTCAACTTATGACACATGCACATTTTTGCCTATAAATAGTGGACTTTGGAGCCTTTTCAAGCACTTTTTTCTCTCATTTGGACTTTTCACTTTCTCTCTCTAAAAGAAACATTCCCTCTGGAATTCTAGTGAGAGAAATATACTTGAACTCCTGTCTACGGACCCTGGACGCCATACCCTCATCACGGACTGTAGACTGTCGGTCCTGTTCATCGTCACCCTGTCTGCGCAGCACTGCCAGCCCTCACGACCTGTCTGGGGAGCCTTGTCCTCGGCCCTTGCGCCGTCCTTGCTGTCTCCCACGTTGCCTACCTGGAAGCCAACTCAGACCGCATCCTTTGTGGCACCTCCACGTATCATCGAACCATTTTCGGCACCATCACATAGTAACACAAACGTACACTTGCAAGTTTGAATTGTGTGTAAACAATTTCAAGATTACAATGAATAGGTCCAGCTTAGTACTCATGTTGGTCAACGTAAATTACAAGCCTAAGATTTACAATCTACTAATTTTAAATACTAAAACATGCATTATGCTTGAAAATTCAAAAGTATCTAACCAGGGCTCCTGGCCTCTCCAAAAATATATATAAAGACTTTAATGTTTCCCCGTCCTTATATAATTGCCAATATAATTATTATATAAATTGAAATTCTTAGTGCTAATGTAAAAATAATACTATAACTTAAAGTCATGATTCAAGTCAATTTATTTTTATGCCTACTCCAAGTAGATTAGTGAATAAACAATATCAAACGCTAAATTTGTCACTAAACGTCACTAAAGAGCTTCGATTGAATGTTCGCGTATACTTTTAGAGTTAGCAATTATACCTGTACCCCACTAAATAAAAGAAAAGACAATTTAACAATAGCATCTAAATGAAAATTTGGGAGGTTACATAAGTTGCAGGAGGTTTAGCTTTATCATGTTGTGTTGCCGAAACGCCATCCGTCCTTTGGGTATATTATACTTCATGATTGCAGTCCATTAGTGAGCAATGCAAGCCAGAAAATAAATCTTACTCTGGAGTAACCAATATTAGGTACTTATTCCTGCCAATTCTGGAAGTAGGAAACTAATAATCTACAAAGTGCCATGCGTAATATCTGGCACGTATCCGTCCTCCTGAACGCAATCAGTCAATGAATTTAATTCAGCATAAATAGAGTAATCTTCGCAATGGGTCCGATCATGAGTGACAAAAGTGTGCACTCCATTATTCGATCCAGCTACAACCGGGTGCTTTCTGCACATTCTGTTGAGTCATTGTATATCTCACCTCCGATACCTCTTGATACCGACCAACCGTTCCATATACATTTGACATCAATACATAACTCCCACAATGCGCTGGTTCAAGCTCAGATATCTTCTGTGCTGCAACCTCAGCCAGAGCTGTGTACCCATGGAGCTGACATGCTGCTAGAAAAGCCCTCCATACCACTGGATTGGCCTCAATTGGCATTGTGAATACCAATTCATAGGCTTCTTCGAGTTTTCCAGCACGACCAAGCATATCAATCACACAAGTATAGTGTTCAATCATTGGAGTAACGCCGTACTTCGGCTGCATTTGCACAAGAAACTCACGCCCTTGTCTCAAAAGTCCTCCATGGCTGCAAGCTGACAAAACCCCGACGAACGTAACCTCACCAGGCTTCATCCCTTCCTCAGACATGGAATAAAACATATCTAGTGCCTCCTTTCCAAACCCATGCATACCATAACCCATAATCATGATGTTCCACGATGCCTCATCTTTATAGCTCATCTTGTCAAAAATCAACCTAGCATCTCTTAAATTCCCACATTTAGCATACATGTCCATAACAGCATTGTTGATGTACCCATCTCCAACTTTTTTATCGGAAAAGTCCATCCCCAACCCATTAGTAATCATGTAACCATGTACCTCCCTGCCAACCTTCAATGCTGCCAAATGGGCACAGGCTGGAAGGATGGTAGTCATAGTGACCAAATCAGGCCGAACTCCAGCACGTAACATCCTAACGAAAAGCCTCAGAGTTCCATCGTGATCGCCATACTGCTCGTGAACGCATATTATAGAGTTCCATGAAAATATATCCTTCTCAACCATCACCTCGAAAATTTCCAACGCTGCTCCTATACGCTTACATTTTCCATACATATCAATCAACGTATTCAAAACAGCAACACCCGAAACATACCCCTGTTTCATCACTAACCCATGTATCGCCCTCCCATTATCAAGGTCCCCTGTCCTGGCAAAAACGGAACAAATACCAGTGACCGTGAATCTATTTGGAACAATTTCTTCTTGAACCATCCTCCCGAAAACCTCCTGTACCTTGTCAAACTGCCCAATCTGCGCATAACCATTAATCATCGCGTTCCAAAGCACAACATCTCTCACAGGCAATTCCTCAAACACCTCTTGTGCTTCTTTCATCAACTGAAACCTCAAATAAGAATGCACCAAAGCGCTGCCAATATACATATCAAGCTCCAATCGAAATTTAAACAACAACCCGTGTATCCTCTTAACCTCTAAAGCCTTACTAAGATCCGAACACGCCTTAATTACACACGGGAAAGTAAACTTGTCTGGCATAACACCGTTAGTCCTCATTTCCATGTAAAATTCATACGCGGGTTTTGGTGATTCATTGGCGATAAAACCTGCGATAACAGCGTTATAAGCATACACATTGCGGTTGTCATGATTGGAGGTATCGAAGACGGATAAGGCGTCATTCATGTGGTTGCACTTGGAGTACATGTTGATTAGGCTCGTGGTGGAGAGTGGAGAAATCATGAAGCCATTTACGAGCATGTAGGAGTGAATCTGTTGGCCTCTGGCAAGGTTTTTGTGGTGGACACATGATTGTAAGGAGGCAGTGCAGGTTGAGAGGTTTGGAAGATACAGTAGAGGTAATGTTTTGGAAGGTGCGGTTGACAACTTGAAGATGGAATTGAAATGGGCCTTGATCTTTCTTGTTTTCATCTGTGTGTAAGCCTTAGCTAGCAATAATCAGCCATATCTGGCCTTCAGATTTTAAGCCAAAACCGTGTGTGTGATGATATATATATATAGAGATAATTTTATTTTCAACCCTCAACTTCTCAGCAGTTCACTTAAAACCATTCATAATTTTCAAAAGACACAAATTGACCCCTCTCAAGATTAGAACATGTCATTCCTGACCAAAGAGGAATTTGGCCACACAAAATTGGTATCAGAGCCTAATCAAAGGCAAGATTCAACCGAGAAACTCATGAAAATTCCTTATTTATTAGATCATATGACAAGAATTATACACTTGGACCATGGAGTTAGAAAAAATGAGATAACAGGATTATTAAATCAAATAATGGATGTATCTCATGAAACTTTAAATATCTGTAGAACTCTTGATGCCAAGGAAAGTGGGTTCGCAGTCGACGTGGAGGTACCACAAGGAATGCAGTCCGACTCGGATGCCAAGTGTGATGATGTGAGACACAGCAAGGGTGGAGCAAGGGCAGAGACCAAGGGCTTCCCAGACAGAGCTTGAGGGTGGCAGTGCTGCGAGGGCGATGGCGCAGAGTGAATACACGACGACAGTCACAGTCTGATGCTTATGTCCGAAGTCAGGGTCCTGTATGTTTTCTCTCTAGGATTCTAGAGTGAGAAAGTGAAAGTGTTCTGAAAATGTCCATCCAAAAAAAATCCCCTCCAAATGAATTCTCAAGACTTCTATTTATAGAGGTTGAGATGATGATTTCATCACACAACACATGGCACTCCCCGGGAGTGACACGTCGCCGAGGGGTCCACAGCTGTCGGTGCTCCACGGACTGTCGAATCGCATATTCACCCGCCTACCCCGCACAGCGTCGCTCTGTCTGTCTGGAAAGACTGGCTCCCACAGCGTCTGTGTGCCCAGAGAAACCCCTTGATCTAGCCTCCAATCCAAGCCCTTGCAGAGTCCCAAAGGCCTGGCAGTGGTGGTGAAGACCCGACGCCCAACTGCCAGGCAGACTAGGCGCGATGCCCTCCGAAGACCTGCTCCCGTCTCGGAGTGACCCGGGGGTCATAGTCCATAGGGGTGCCAACGCAAGCCCCCAATGCCGGAGCACATGTCATGAGAGTGGTGCGGCGACGAACGTCGCGAAGCAATACTTGGTGACAGGGGCACGCATGATGAGAATGGAGCACGGGCGCGGCGACGAAGGTCGCGAAGCTATAGTTGGTGCCAGGGGCGCGCATGATGAGAATGGCGCACGGGCACGGCGACGAACGTCGTGGAGCTATACTTGGTGCCGGGGGCACGTATCATGAAGATGGCGTACGGGCGCGGCGACGAACGTCGCGGAGCTATAGTTGATGCCGTGGGCACGTATCATGAAGATGGCGCACGGGCGTGGCGACGAACGTCGCGGAGCTATACTTAGTGCCGGGGGCACGTATCATGAAGATGGCGCATGGGCGCGGCGACGAAGGTCGCGAAGCATATACTTGGTGCCGGGGCACGTATCATGAAGATGGCGCATGGGCGCGGTGACGAACGTCGCGGAGCTATAGTTGGTGCCGTGGGCACGCATCATGAAGATGGCGCACGGGCGCGGTGACGAACGTCGCGGAGCAATACTTGGTGCCGGGACACATGTCATAAGAATGGCGCATGGGCGCGGCGACGAAGGTCGCGAAGACAATACTTGGTGCCGTGGCACGTATCATGAAGATGGCGCATGGGCGCGGCGACGAACGTCGCGGAGCAATACTTGGTGCCGGGGCACATGTCATAAGCATGGCGCATGGGCGCAGCGACGAAGGTCGCGAAGCATATACTTGGTGCTGAGGCACACGTCATAAGAATGGCGCATGGGCGCGGTGACGAATGTCGCGGAGACGGTTCACGGGCACGCGTCGGGTGTCCCGAAGATGGGATTTGAGCTGAGTGTACCTGTCATAACAAGACAATGAATGCAACATGTAGTAATGACAAAGTTGGAAATGATGGTATGCGGTGGTCGTACGACGGACGTCGCGAGGATGGTGCGCGACGGACGTCGCGAGGTTGGTGGACGACAGACGTCACGAGGTCGACGCACGACGGACGTTGCGAGGTTGATGGACGAACATCCGTAAGGTGATGCATGACGGACATCACGAGGTTGATGTACGAACGTCCGTAAGGTGATGCACGACGGACTTCGCGAGGTTGATGGACGAATGTCCGTAAGGTGATGCACGACGTACGTCGCGAGGTTGATGCACTACGGACATCGCGAGGTTGATGGACGAACGTCCGTAAGGTAATGCACGAGGGATGTCGCGAGGTTGATGTACGAACGTCCGTAAGGTGATGCACGACGGACGTCGCGAGGTTGATGGACGAACGTCCGTAAGGTGATGCACGACGTACGTTGCGAGGTTGATGCACGACGGACGTCGCGAGGTTAATGGACGAACGTCCATAAGGTGATGCACGACGGACGTCGCGAGGTTGATGGACGAACGTCCGTAAGGTGATGCACGACGTACGTCGCGAGGTCGATGCACGACGGACGTCGCAAGGTTGATGGACGAATGTCCGTAAACATCGCGGAGGTGCGAAGACTTGAGAAAATAAGTGCGCGCGGGAGGGGAGGCCATTGGCCAAACATGGGGGAAGGCCAAGGCCACCACCCTTGGGGAGGCCGAGGCCGACCCCTTGGGAAGGCCGAGGCCGACCCCTTGGTGAGGCCGAGGCCGACCCTAAGGGGTGGCCAAGGCCAATGGCCAACTCCCATGAAGGGAGGCCAAGGCCACTCCCCCTTTGGGTGAACTTCGGGTGCGTCGACGGTAGGTGCTTTGATGAGCAATGATGAATCCGGAAGTTGTGTTATGACAAGCACGTCGACATGAATTGTACCCACGTGACAAGCAAGGTGCCAAAGTCACATACGAAGTGTATGAGATGAACAAAGCGCGGAAGGGACTTTGCGCAAAAAGTGAAGAACCGGGGGGGGGGGAGGGGGAAGGCCAAAGCCAACCTCCCATGGCCTTGGGTGAGGCCGAAGCCGACCCCATGGGGTTGGCTAAGGCCTTTGCCCCGGTTGCGCCGTCGGTCGATGTTTTTGGTGAAGAAGTTCTCGGGTGGTTTTGGTGTGACGAACGTGCTACCGTGCGTGACGTTGATGTAAAATAATTGGTGACCAAGTCTGTGAGGCGTGTGAAGCAAAGAATGCACATGACTTGGGCACGCGCACTTTGACCAGTTCGAAGCATTGAATACTATGCTTGTGCGGACGTGTCATGCACAATGGGACTCCAAGTGGACTTTTGAGTGTGACCAGAATAGGTTGGGAACAACTCTAAACAAGATAACATCTCAGATATTAACTGAATTACACAATTCAGATAAATGGTTAGGAAGTGAAAAAATCAGGTCCTAAACTCAGATAATTTCTTATCAAACTTTGGAAGTTATGACACTACCAAAAAATACTATAGCAACGAAACTTCATATGTATTTGAAGAAGTTATAGCATACAATGGTAGCGAAAGGGAAAGAAAACCCTCTTCAAGTGGCTCAAAAGACACCAAAGATCCCGTAAAGGGAAAGGTGCAGAAGAAATAGAAAAAATAATAAATGACTACTTAGACAAAGTAGAAAAAGAAAAATCAATGGAAAAATCAATGATGCATGAAATAGATCCAGGTGTTCTAAAAGAACAACAATATAAATAAGAAGGAAAAATGAGCCATAAAGAGTTTGCTAATATGAATTTATGGAACGGAGAAACCAATCCAAACTATGTAAGAGCATGGAATCCAGAATTAAATTTAGAAAGAAATTTTAAATTCAATAGCGTCCATATAAGGACAAATATAAAACAAGAATTTGTTCCTAAAAATGGAAGAAATGAGCCAGTAAATCAATACGACATATATATTGATATCGATTGTATTTCAAATACTGAAGAAATAATCGATAATTGGGCACAAGCCTAAGAATTGCCATAATATGTGGTAATTTAACAGAAAGGCATGCTATGAAACATTTTATTCGAGCAACCCTGCGAGGAAACGCAGCTAGGTTCTGGAATAGCATAGCAGATAACGAAATGATAATTGAAGCCCAAAGCAAGCTTAACATTTCTGAAGAATGAATAATGTTTTATGCAAATAACCTCAAACGATAGTTCTGCGGAATATCTATAAATAACATAGGTATTCAACAAAAAAGTGCTTTCACAAATTTGACAAAAATACAAATATGTGATATGTGCTATTTTTAAAATTACACTTGTGAATTTAAAAAATATTTTTACAGGTTAGAACTTAGAGACAGCCTCCATTGGCAAAAGCAATTTTTTGCCAAACTTCCTAAACCATGGGACGAGTTAGCAGAAAAATAATTCACTAAACTCCTAAACTACAGAATGCTTTGTGATTCCTTAGGAAGAAGGATTGCAGTTGTAGAAGAAGTTCTAAAAAAATATTGTACTGAAGGACAGACAATAAAAGATATGAAAAAAAACTCATATGAGTTACGACTGTTGTTCTAAAGTCGATAACATGGTAAACAGCTATGGATGTGAAAAGAAGCCAAACTTCATGAAGAAAAAATTCGAGAAGAAAAGGTTTAGAAATGAAAAAAGATATGTGAAGAAATGAAAAAATTTTCAGAAAAGAAAATTTAATCCATCAAGAGAAAAACCAAAACCATGGGGAAGATATATTAGAAAAAAATCTAATATTCTGTATAAAAAGCCTTCATGTCCAAAAGGAAAATCTTCAGAGGAGTGTGATTGATGCTAGTTATGTGGCGAAAAAGGACATTATGCAAATAAATGTCCAAGTAAGAAAAGAAAACAAAATATAAGATCTTTCTTATCGTCGAAGAAAGATACGAACCAGCATGGGGTTCAAATTAGATTCTGAAGATGAAGCAGAAGAGCTTGTATCAGAGTACGACTACGAATCTAATGATGAAACAATATTAGATGATGAAGAAAGTTTAAACAGAACTTTAAAAGGCATAGGCATGTTCTTCATGATGTCAGAAAACTATGACAATGAAGAAGAGATGATTCATTTATCTAATAACATAATAGTCAGAGTGAATCAATTGAGGAAGAAACTCCCGGTTCTACTATAAACCATTGGGAGATGCCTAAAATCAAGGTTGGAGAAATATACAAAAACTCCATATTCAGGTTCAGGAGTAAGATGAATGTAGAGATCTCAGAAGGAGAAACGTCAGTAGGTCAAACTGAAGAAAGAATACTAGACATTCCTCTCTTCAAGACATATAAGGCAAAACAATACATTAGAGAAGGATATCACTATGTCCATTATTCATAGATGGCAGAGATACACCCGTAATCTGTTGTTTAACAGATAATCAGTAGAAAACTTTTGAAAAAGCCCTAATAGGGGGTATCCAAAGTAACTTGTATAATGGACCAGTTTGGTTTAAAACTACACCAAACTACTTGTCCTTAAAAGATCTTTACCTTAATAAAGTGAGGATTCAGACTCAAGGCATGACTGAATTACGTAAGTAAAGTCTGCAAAAACATTGCAGTGCAATGCCGTCTAGTTTACAGAGTGATAAATACCACTAATCCACTAAGTAAAACACTAAACAGTGAAGTAGAACTATTTGAACAAATAAGTAGTAATGTTCGAGCAATAAAAGCACGGAAGATAAATCCAAAGCAACTATCATGGCCTAAAAAATGGGTGATAGGAGAAGGTTTAGCTAGTAAAAAACTAGAACAAATGCATATTAGGACAAATAAAGGTGTGGTTATCCTCGAAGAACCAAGAAAACATTATGTCTCTTCGATACCTTGTTCCATGTCTAAAAATTCAAAAGGCAAAGGAAAAGAAAAAAATGGTAGAAGAAGCTATCAAAGAAGAAGACAGTTCAGATGAAGACATCATAGGGTACAAAACGGTTACCATTCCAATCAGACGAAGTATGTCATCACGTCTAGAAATCATACATGTAATGACCACAACATCAGTAAATAACACTGTCAAGAAGAAGCTTAAAGAAAAGGGCTTGACATAAGATAAGCTTGAAAAGGGTATTCAAGACATTATGAGTATTATAACAAAGAAAAGAAGGTCCAAAAAAATGAATAAACGGGTGGCAGTAAGTCCAAACAATTCTTATATAGAATTAAGTTTCAACTTCCAGGGTTATCATCCTTTCAAAATAGATGACAGTTGGGTTTAAGAAATAAACCAACATTATCAATGCAAACAAGGAAAAAAAATTCCTAGTCTTGATAGTATAAAAAAGATGTTAGAAAATCATTTTAGTGAAGACCCGCTAAAATTATGAAAAAAGGATAAACCTTGGGCGACATTGACCCTCAAGGATAAAGATTATGTGGTTAACTTAAAACCAATGCAACATAGTCTTGAGATGGTTCAGGAATTTGAAAGACATATTCCTAAAATACTAAAACAAGGGTTAATAAGACCCAGTGAGAGTCCTTATTCAAGTCTAGCCTTCATGGTAAAAAATCATGCTAAACAGGCTAGAGGAAAAGCCAGATTAGTCATAGACTATAGAGCTTTAAACACAGCAACAGTAAAAAATGGCAATAAAATTCCAAACAAGGATATGCTGATAAACAAAATCCAGTTAGCTAACTTTTTCTCAAAGTTTGACTTAAAAAGCGGATATTGGCAAATCAAAATGGAAGAATCATCAATTCTATTAATTGCCTTTAGTGCGCCACAAGGGCATTATGAATGGACAATGTTACCATTCGGATTAAAAAATGCTCCACCTTTATTTCAAAGAAGGATGGATAACATTTTTAGAAAGTGAGAAGATTACTGTGTGGTGTACATAGATGACATATTAGTATTTTCAAAAACCAGAGAAGAACATATAAATCATCTAAAAAAGATAGCACAAGAATTGATTGACCATGGATTAATACTATCACAAAAGAAATGTGATTGGGAACAAACCACCATTAACTTTCTGGGATTGAGAATAGAAGAGAGTAGAAAAATTGTCCTTCAATATCACATAGCTAAAAAAATAAAGCTATTTCCAGAACAAATCAATAATGTAAAACAACTTCAAAGATCTATTGGGTTGTTAAATTACGTAAGAAAATTCATCCCGCATTTATCAAGCCTAACAGAAACCTTAAGTAAAAAGCGTAGAAAAGGAAAATGGATATGGGAAGATGAAGATACCCAAAATGTTCCCTAGATAAAAGGTCAGGTTAAAATCCTGCCAAAATTAAGTTTGCCTAAAAAAGGAGACAAGTTAGTTCTAGAAACTGACGCTTCTGAAAATTGTTGGGGTGCAGTATTAAAAGCAAACCCCCTTAATCAAGCTGGAGAACAGCTGTATGGATACTGGAGCGGAACCTTTAAGAATGCAGAAACTCGGTATCACATAAACGAAAAAGAGTTTTAGCTATAAAATGTGGCATAAAATCTTTTTACATATTTTTAGTTTCAGAACACTTTCTTATTAGAACAGCTAATAGGTGTTTCAAGGCTTTTCCTCAAGAGAGACCTAAGAGATATTAGTTAAACAAGACTTTATCGATGGCAAAATGGTTCAGCTATTATACTTTTGATGTAGAATACATCTCATCAGCCAAAAATGCGCTTGTAGATAGCCTAACTAGGGAATTATGCTTTATGATACAGGGAGTTGGTGTTACCACAAAAAATACTACTCAAAAGGTCTTCAAAGAAAGGTATGAAGCAGGAGATCCTGAAGTCTGTCTATTGGGAGAACCATCAGGAAAATTTGACTACTATGTCATTTACCCTAAAATGAAAGATGACAGTTCTTTGACACTCACAAATCCTCCCCCAGTAGCGGAAGAAGATGGTTGGAATTACCAACCCGAAAGCCTTAAACAAGTAAGCATTCAAAACCAATGCATAAGTTTTGGAATAAAGAGAGTAAGGCAACCTCGACAGCAAGGCGCCCTAAACAAATGGACAAGAAAATAAAAAAATTACTATCCTAACAACAAGGATTTAAAAAGAAAAGTGGCAACTGACGAGCATGAAAAATCTTCAAAGCAAAATACTACCATAACACAAACCAATATTAATAAAACAAAAACGTTTTATGATCCAGGGTTATGTGAAGAGAGTAAAAAACTCTTTGGAAGTGTCTGGCATTATCTGACGGAAAAGAGTTACGAAGAACCCTCAGTCAATTAACTAATTATGTTAAGCACTTAAAAGAAAGGCTTAATATAAACAATAAAGAAGGAATGATAGTCCTACAAGATAAGGAAGAAAGAATTCGATTGCTAGAAGAACTAGAATCATTGCTCCCAGCTGATATCACTACAAAAATAAAAGAACTAGCCATGAAGGAGAATGAACACGAAGAGATCCTTCATAAACTAGAAATGAAGGCGTTTCTGAATTGGGATTATGGATGGCCAAGCCTCACATTACCATTAGACAAGGTTGATCTTAAATGGATTGGACATGGAGTCGTAGACACATTCAAAATAAATCGGGATGATTATTAACTCATCGATAGTCTCCCAGCTATAGTTAGATATGCTCTTAGAGTTATGGGATTTAGTCGACAGATTGTCATAGTCCAAATACTGTAAAAAAGAAACGAAACCAAATTCTACCAACCATACCAGATTTTGTTCATTTATTGATTCGCTAATGAAAAATTAATGAACTTCTACCGACCACACAAGGATGAACTATGGAATACGTATAATCTAGAGAAAGACAAGATCGAAAGGATCAGTTGTGTTCATGCAACCATTGAAACCATGGTAGGCGATCCCATAGAAGCATGTTTTTGTGATGGACGAAGGATAGTAATCCTGAAGTAGTGTAGAGCATCCGTAGAGCCCTCCAAACAAGGTCAAGATCAGGTAATCAAACTCTATGAACAGTTCAACAGTTAAGGAGAAGAAGAACCTGATCTGCTTAGCCAAACTTTTGAGCTGTACAAGAAGGTACGGGACCACATGATAGCCATGATAGAAATGGACATAATGGCCAACGAAAAATGACAAAGCCAAGTGGAGAAGAGAATAAAGTTGTTTGCAATAATGAAAAAGAAAATGACCCTACGAAAAATAATAGAGGATTTTCACTTTTCAAGAATCCTATTTGCCTGATCCTTTCATCTATAAAATGGGTCAAAGTAAGAGTTAGAAGGTAGAGAAAGTTTGAGAGGGTATGAAGTGTGTAAGAGTAGTCTAAGAGTGTGAAGTGTGCTAAGATTTAGATTGTGCAACAATAGAAGGAAACATTTCTTTCTATTGCTCCTATGTAATATTTCCTTTCCAGTATAAATGAAGAAGTATTGTTTTTAGTACGATGTTTTCTACTGCTCTTATCAAACCAATACCCTGGAAGTTTGAGAGTGATTGATAATAGCCATTAGCCAAATCTGAGAAACGTAAGGCAACGAGCTGTGTGTCCACTTGGTGAAAAGCTTGAATATCGCAAAGCAACAAGAAAAACATAGCGGGCGTACATTCAAGGGCCCAAAACAGAATCTCTATAAGTAGCATTATATCCTAAGTTTTCTTTTTAGTTTATATTGTAGGTGACTAGGTATTAGGGTGCCTAATAAAATAATTTCTAAAGTTTTGGGCTAGATTGTAAATATGCTAAAGTACTACGGTTATCTAACACTATTGAGGGGAAAGATTTAATCTGGACCTTCCATAGATTACGGATAGACGGTCATATCGTGTTGGCAAGAAAGCTAATATGACTGCGTGGGCAGTGGATCGCGTCCCATATATATATATATATATATATATATATATATATATATATATATATATATATATATATATATATATATATATATATATATATCCCTGAGGTTTACCCTAAAATACATGACTCCACTTAACTTTTTTTAATATACTTCGCTTCATGTAATTTGTACCCGCATTTCATGGAGTTACACAAAACTGACAGGGAGCCTAACTCCATTTGGAGATTTCCTGACACACCACTTTTTGCTTTTTCCAAACCCAAACTACCTTCCCTTTCTTGATTCAAAACCAACCTTGTCCTTTAGGATTTTTCTTCTTCTTTTTTCTTTTCCCTTTTGCAGACCCCTCTTCCTTCCCCTTCTTCCTTCCTTCCTTCCCTTCATTCTTCCCTTTCTAACAAAAAAATGTCAAGGTCAGGAAATAGTGATGAATGGTTGGATTTGAGATTTACATACATGAGTTATTGGTGTAGTAAGATGGCAAATCTAAAAATTATTGAATCTGATGAGAAGCCAAGGGGAAGTTGTTCTTCACTTGTGCAAGTGGTGGATGTAACATGTTTAGTTGGTGCAATTATGATAGAGCAACACTGAGGCCAAGTGAAAGGTCAATTATCTATTTACCTGATATTTACGAAGAAATTCAATGGCCTGAAACCAATGAAGAACCAAAGCTACAGTTGCTTGAGGCAAATGAAACTGTAAGCAGACAAAAAGTGCAGTTAATTGAATCTATTCAAGCAATGTTGAAGTTGTTGGCTATTTCTTCTTTAATTTCCTTATGGATGTGTATGTTGATGATAATTTTTTTCATTAACAAATAAGGGATTTGGTTTGTGGTTATGTAATGCAACTAAATGTGGCCTTTGATAATTTGGCATTCTGTAATTTTCTAGGGTTCATGTAATGAATGCAATTATATTTGAATGAAATATTTATGCTTAGTATTCTTACTAATGAATGTGATTGTTTAGGGTGACCTGTGATGGTGTAAGGTGATTTTGGTGATTTGTGCACACAGCACCAAGACATTGCACAAACAAGTGCAGTGTCTAAAGTAAGTGCTCAAACCTGCAAAAACACACTGCACAAACTAAGTGCTCTAACACAAACTCACAACCTGCTCAAGCACACAACTCACAATGGCCTACAACTGCTCAACTACAAAATGGAATGTTTAACCACAATGGCCTGCTCAAATACAATATGGCCTACACCTGCCTTTGCACAATAGCCTACTCAAACCAATGCTCAACTACAAAATGCTTACAACTCTCAATGGCCTGCAACTGTTGATCAAATCACTTGTTCAAACACACTGTACTAATTGAGCACACAACAACACAACCTGTTGAACACAACACAACAAACAACCACCTGCTGCAATGCACAACAACACACAAACAGCCACCTGCTGCAACACACAACAACACAACCTACTGCCAAATGACCAAATGCATAACCTGCTGCCAAACTCATAAATGCATAACTTGATGTCAAAAACACAACTGCACAAACTGAACAAACACACTAACACCTTGTTAAGCACTAAAACACAATCAATTTTGGGACAAACATGATAGAACTGCATTAAGTGCAAATTCTTTAAGTTTACATCATCCAAATTTTTACAAACATGATAAAAACATTAAGTTGACTGAAACCTAAAGTTTACAATTTTTTTCTGATGTAGTCAACATGACTGTAACGTATAGTTAACCTATTCCCACTGTGAATTTAACTTCAAAAACTTGTCTTCATTCACAGAATCCAATCCATTTACAGAGTCTTCAATCAACTTCACAAAATTAATCTTCACAGTATCCTGGAATCTTCAACAAATCTTCACAAAATGAATCTTCTGCTACAGCAATATGCACAAAAGTCATGATATCTACACAAAAAATTATAGACTAACAGTTGCTACTGGATGTTCCCCTTACTAGGAGCCATCACAACGGGTCCTCCTGTTCAAAAGTACATTAAATCATAGTGAGAAAACAACATTATGAGCAGGCTATAAGTAAATCAAACGAAAACTACTACAGTTAGCACACTTACATCTATATCTATGCTAACTTTGTTGCCACCAGCTTTGCTACAACTCCTTGCATCCCTTGCAGTGGTGCCCCACTAATGCTTCTCACAGGTGCCCTCTAAATGGTCCTTTTGTTATGCCCATTTCCCTTGCAAATTACACATTGCTGCATGACCTTCTACCTTCCTTAGCAGGTTCATCAGTAGCCCTTTTCCTTTCTTTTCTTGGGCTTCCAGGCAATCTTCTCAATGGAAGAGGTTGCAAAGGGTCCCTTGGAGCTGGCTGCCAGTGGAACTCATCATGCACTGGGTGCATAACCCCACCATAAGCCTTTAAGTAAGTGTCCCTGCTATAACATACATCCACAAAGTCTAGCACATCCATTCTCCCATTATTGTTGCATGCTTGCAAGGCTTGCCAGTAATATCCCAAACCCTAAAACAACAACTCTTTCTCTGAAGATCAATCACATGCACCTTCCTAAGATTAACCACCTCAAATTCTGTACTCCCAGCACACATCACTATTTTACAGTAACTAGACTGAGCAATTGCTTGGTTGCATTTTTTCATTATGTTTGGAGCTACCTTAGCCTCCTAAGATGCAACATTTTCAAATCTTTCATGCACCTTGCACATCAACCTAGTTCTAACAATATCAACCAAAGACAGGATAAGTTTTCCCGTCAAGTTCCCTAGCCAATTGTTAAAGGACTCAACAATGTTGCTAGTCACATACTCATTCCTAACAGCTGGGTCAAAAGTATACCTAGCCCAAGTCTCTAACCTATGCCCCCTCAACCACTCAGCTGCTTCTATGAGAAGTTCTGCATTTGACTCATGGGAAGGTTAAAGTCATCCACATTATATGACTTAACAGCAGACCATAAATAGGATTTCAACATGATGCCAAGGTATTTAGACTTAAAGTTAGAGTAAAGGTGCCTGCAGTGTAACGACCCGGTCCACGGCCCCACCACAGGGCATTGCCTCCCTCAAAAGAGCTAGCCAAGTAGCTACTTATGAGTTCATAGGCAGGGTCTTATAAGGCCAATCGCAACTCTCCCACAACCGATGTGGGATATTACAATCTCCCCACATTATTCCTTAGCGTCCTCGCTAAGGCTCGATCACACATAGCCCAAAATCTTCCTCTCTAGCCAATGTGGGATATACCCAGCTCACCCTTCGTTGCCCCAACCATCCTCTTGATGTAGGATATACCCGGGCTTGCCTTCGTTTCTCCCAACCATCGGCAACCCGACTAGATACCCCAGCCCAAGCTTTCGAGAGTCGGCTCTGATACCATCTGTAATGACCATGTCCACGGCCCCACCACAGGGCATTGCCTCCCTCAAAAGGGCTAGCCAAGTAGGTACTTATGAGTTCCTTGGCAAGGTCTTATAAGGGTCATCTCATACTATTCCACATCCGATGTGGGATATTACATGCAGCACCTTCTGTGACTTGCCTGTGGTATGATCTCAGCCAAGGCATTCTCAATACCCTATCATTAATGCAAGTATAAGGATAAAATTGATATTAAAAGCAAAGCTATAAGCTTGAAATTAAATTTGTAAGTGTAGG
>JAVXUP010004884.1:0-24861 GCA_033070095.1 Escallonia herrerae | reverse complement strand
CTCTCTCCCATCGGCCTCGGCCCACCCCCTTTCCTTCCCCATCTGCCTCGCGCCGCCCCTCTTCCTTTCCCTCCGGTCAGCCTTGACCTCGGCTAAGTGGCCTTGGTCGGCCTCGACCTCACAACCATGGTCGGCCTCAGCCCCCCTTTCCCTTCCCCCTCAGCCCCGGCCGCCCCCATCCCCCCTCCCTCACTTCTACCCCCGCAAGACCTCAGCCACTGCTCGGCCTCGAGCGGCTTCCCTTCCTCCTTCTCTTCCCCCTTCCCCCTTCCAACTCCACCTCTTTCCACCTGTCGGCCTTGGCCAATGGGCCTTGGTCGACCTGGGCCTCGCGGCCTTGGTCTGCCTCGGTCACTTGGTCGGCCTACCTTGGCACTCCATCCCCATACCATCTCCACTTTACTCCAAGCCCCTCCATCCCTTCACCCTCGGTCATATCATTAATAAGCAAGCAGTACAAGATAGAGTACAATAAAAGAAAAATAACAGGTGACCACTTCCCCTACAATGTAACAACAGACAAGGACCGAACATAACCAGACGTCCTTGAATATCGGAGAGTGGCTAAAACAAGACCGGCTTTATCGTCAAAGAACCTACACCCGAAGACTACCCGCATAAAGATTAGTACACTTTTACCGGAGTCAAGACACTAACTATACACAAGGGACAACCACCCTGTCCCAAAGGTATGCCCACGACCAGAAAAAAGATAAGAAAAAATAAAAAAAACTACAAAACCCAAAAGATAAGCCCAAAACTTAAGAACACAACAAAGTCAACGATGCAAGTCATGTGCCCAAACTACATAGCTGCCAACCATGCACACCAAGTGCCCCTCGAGCCCCATGCTCTCGCGCCACCTCACACTGCACCACGCTACCCACCACCGAGCCTGGTACCGTCACCATCGCCGGCCACCATTCCTCTGTCAACCACAACTAACTCCACCACCGGTTGCCAAGAACCACCACAGCCATTGCCAACCACCCTCGCCCCACCTCAAACCATAACCCCACCTACGCAATCCACCCCCATAGACCACCAATTCCAACCAAACACTCCCCACACCGACATCACACAGAGCTACCCACCAATGTTATCCAACCCATAAGGAACTAAGAGAGGGGGGAGGGGCACATACTAGGGAAAGGGAAGAAAAAGAAAAGTGACCACTAGCAGGAAGAAAACCTCCCTTGGCCACCCTATCTACCACCACCATGACCCATGACACCCACAGTACCCCATGCCCAACCCACCATGAACCACTATGAACTCCGACCTCAAACCATGAGGCAAGCCCAGCCCATCATAGACCGAAACCCAAATAGGAGACGAGGCAACCAAACCGCAACCACCACCTACCACCAGCAACCCCAGCACCAGTTAAACCACAGTCCCAGCCCATGCCACCCAAACGCATACCTCAATCCCAGGCGCAACAGCCAACCACAACTCTCCAAGGTCGTGAAGAGCGCCAAAAGACTCAATTAGAGGGAAATTACAGACATCAAACCGCTACTAAGTATGTACAAAGCCACCACTCGCCGAATAATTGGCAGTGGTGGAAGAATCTCCTATCGGCGGTGAAGAGTCGAGTGAGGAGAGAAAGGGAGATAGGGGTGCAGAGAGGATCTAACATTGGTGAGTTCTTGAGTAATGATAACATCATCAACTAAAAAAGGCATTTCTGTTGTTTTGATATGAAATACTTAAGCAAGGTTTTTTTTTTTTTTGGCTACCATCTTAATGATAATTTGTCCATCGTATTATACAATTAGATGGGTCTCAAGTCACTAAGCATTAAAGGTGCCGAGCATCTTGGGATCAGTTCCAATAACGTATTGTTAGTTTCCCTAAGAATATGGCTAATCAGAGGAAACACAAGACCGCTAAGGTGATAGGTCTTTCAAGAAAATTCCAACACTGTTGATATACTATGGTAGGGATGTCATTTAGGCCCGCTGCTTTAACTGGTTGAATTTCAAAGAACACCTTTTTGACTTCTTATTTTATTAAACAAAAAGAAAAATAAGAAAAACCCTTAAAAAAGACTCTAAAATGTCCTTAGACTACTGATCTTTTAAAAACAGAGAAATAGATTTGGGGATTAAACTATACGCAGGAATGTGTTAGGCACTTGTCATATACTTTCGGTCTCTGCTTCATTTTTATTTATCTTTAGATGTAAACATACAAATATGCAACAAAACTTAGTTGCAATCCCTCTATTTTCTATTTGAATTCGACAGCTAGGGTCAAGTGGCCTACGTATCAGGTCGAACAAAGCAGAATCAAAACCATCGTAGTTCGACTCGGACCCTACGGGAGGCTACATACGTTTTGGTCTTAGACTTGAACTAAGAAATGAAAGACTTTTTTTGATAATTTTTGTATAATGGAAATGTGGTCACTAAGAGCCTAAAAAGCAGTAAATATATCCCGAGAATGCGATTATCTAGAAGACTCGGGAATGCTTTGTGGCAGATCCACGATGCAAGTGACTTAAAGTGTTAAATTCTCTTAAGAGATGATCTACCATTTCTATTAGAGAAATTGTTTAAAAGCTCTGGAGAGGAAAATATAGTCCTTTAAAGTGTTGACCGAAGACTTTTGTTATAAAAGTCTGGGGAGACAAAAATGATAAAGATTGCTATCTCAATCTGTGATCTGGTGATAATGAAAAAATACTTGATAGAAAACAAAACTAAAAAAAGTCAACAAAACGGTCGCTTAGTCAATCAACCGGCCGGTTCATCCCTTGGACGAACAAGCCAGTTTTGGACAAACTAGCCAACTCACCCCTTAAAATTTGAAGACTTTTTTGTTGAATTTTGAGACATTATCTATCCTTAATTTGGTAGTTATCTTTGAAAATACATATATATGAACCAAATTTGGTGGTAATTGTCTCCATGTTACACCAAGGACATTATCTGTCTATGGTGTATGGATTTTTTTATTTTTTATTTTTTATTTTTGGACTCTAT
Source organism: Escallonia herrerae (assembly GCA_033070095.1). Lineage (NCBI taxonomy): Eukaryota > Viridiplantae > Streptophyta > Magnoliopsida > Escalloniales > Escalloniaceae > Escallonia > Escallonia herrerae. The sequence goes on along the minus strand of JAVXUP010004884.1, from coordinate 21,871 downwards.
TGAAGAGTAGTACAGAAGTTCCCAACATTAATTCTAAGGTCCCCCAAGGTAAGTCAAAAATACAATTGCTTCCCTCATTGTTTCCGAAATGGCACTTCCTACCCTATCTAATTGTCGGGTTCGATCACTTTTTTTTTGGCACGCAGATTAAAGATTTAGGTAATATACTATATGTTTCGCATTCTACGCTTTCGAAATAGGAGAGGAAGAAAGTGAGTTAGGAGAGAGAAAATGAATTAGTGGACTGTTAAATATGGAGAGAAAAATAAAATAAAATAAAATAAGTCTAAAAAGGTAAATATGTACAAATACTTATAAAATCTTTCTTAATTTGAAAAATGAGCAATTTTTGTGAGACGGTCCAAAACAAAAATATGATCAATTTATATGGGACGATTGGAGTATTAGATACTAATCAAGAGTTGAGTTACTAAGTTACAATATACTTTTCCAAAAATTGAGTGAACTCAATTAGACCTGGCAAATGGTTAACCCACCAGATACGGGTAAAATGGGTCTGAGAAAGAATTATTCGACTTTTTACGGGTAGCCCTTTTTCATACATGTACGCTACCAAGTAGTCCAGGTAGGCCGCAGGTATGTATCTTCAATTGCAGATGGTGGATCTGATCTGTGAGTGTGGACTCTATGGATCTGTGAGTGTGAGGTGAGAAGGATATGTAGGTCTCCTTGCTTCAAGCTCATGTGGACTGTGGTTTGTCATTTAAAGAGAAAAGCGGTGGCGGAGGCAAGAAGCAACTAAGGACAATGGAAAAGGACGACAGCAAGGAACTATGATTGTGCGTAAGGACGGTGAGGAGCTACAATTGTGTCACTGGCGAGACCTATAGTCGTGTCAGCGACAAGATCAGTGGTCGTGATGGCGGTGAGGACTGTGGTCTATGGAGTTCTGGACTGGAGTGAGGAGTTTATGAATGTGTGTGAGTGAGAGAAAAGAGAGAGGGGTGGCAGGTGGCAGCAAGGAAGTGAGAGGAGAAAGAAATGAGTGAAGGTGAGGGATATGTGAGAGAGGCGATGACAGGCAGAGTAAAAGGAGATGAGAGTGAAAATATGTTACCCTAAAAGCTAAGAAACCCTAAAAATAAACCAATTGGCATATATAACCCAGATAATCGGGTAACTCAGGTAATCTTGACCGAACAGGGATCTACGTGCCAGTTCGGGTATGAGTAAAATTTTACAGGTCTTGGTATGTGATACATGTACCCGGGTTTTTTCAACAGCGGGTAGACGTGCAGTTACGAGTACTTTTTTTCCAAGTCTAAACTCAGCTTCAAAATTAAATAAGTTAACTCACAAACAATATATACCTCTAAGAGTTAAAGTCCAGTTAACACAACTTCGATGTTCATTTTCTCCAACCAATCACCACCCTAACAATTTCTTGAAACTCACCACCCTAACAGTTTTTTGAAACTCAAATGCCTTGTAACTTCAAACCTCAACACATTATCTACCACTGCTACCACCTTTGGGCCCCACTAAGGCTAACGATTCACAACACCACCGCCAACACTGTAATCCCAGCAACCACCACCGCGCTGCAACAGCACCACCAAACACCAGCCTATTTCTATCAATAACCATCTCGATTGCATTATAACTCCAAATCTCAATACAATAATGGACTATTAGCACCACCTACTATGGCTAGCGATCCACAACACCACCACCACCAAACCCGCCATTGTAATCCAAATAGCCTGTTTATGAGTATTGAGCGAGAAAAAAGCAAGAGAATGAGAGAGGAGCAAGGAAGAGAAAAAAAAAAAAAAAGGAAGGATTTTGAGTTTCCTTCATCTTGTTTGCAATTTTGATAGGGGAAAGCAAGCTATTTTTTGTGTTATTTGTGAGCTGGAGAAAGAATAGACTGAAATGGTGTTAGTTTTTGTTAAAAGATGATATGGGAATGTTGGTACTAAACACTTTCCTTTCTCTATATTTCTTCTGAATTTTGGAGCAAAAGAGTTAAAAGAAAAATGCCTAATAGTTCTCTTTTTTTTTTTTTCTGATTCTCTTCTTTTCTTTGCTTCTAAAGACTCACAAACAATCAAGTTGAAGAGAACGAGCCCTTTTTCCTTCCATTTCCTTTATTTTCTCAGATTCAAAAAACTAAAAAAATAAGGTAGAAAACCACCATCGCTGCAACAATCCCGACAACCACTGTCGCTGCAGTGCCGCTAACACCACCGCCAAACCCTTTTTAATATCTCTTCGGGTCTGTAATGGAATCTATGCATAAAATAAATGCTGCCATCACAACACCACCTCCGAAAATGATGTCTATCATCCATTTTTCTATTTTTTTTTTTTTTTTGGGTTAGATTGTCAAATCTGACTCTTGGGGTAGATCTATTTTGAATTACGTAGTTTTTCTTTCGCCAGATTAGGTGGTCTGAATGGTAGCAATGGTTGGGTCGCAAAGAACAATGTCTCATTAGTGGTGGTGGTGCAAATGTTCAAGGACACATAATTTGAGGGTAATACGAAAAATTAGTTCTGAAGTTTTACCTGAGCTAAGGGGTAAAATGGGCAGTCATGGAGATATATTCAATGACATCAGCAAATTCAACCGTGTCAGACTTGGTAAACAACTCCAAGGGAGGTCGGTGTAACCGATAATCAGACTAGGAGGAGGGAAAGTGCCATTTTAAGGGTGGAATTCATATTTTCAACTTACCTCAGGGGATGTCGATGTAATTAACCATTTCCAATATGATTTGATCCAATTTAAAACAGCTATTTCAAAAGAATGAGGCTGTTTACATACCATTTTTTTACTATTTGCACACCCTTTATGTGTATTATTATTCATCAAAAGCAAGTGCAATTGCATATAGATTTATTACCTATATAAATAAAATTTTTAAAAGATAATGCGAAAAACAACCTCATCCTTCTTAAAATTACCATTGTCGCATCATTTGGATAGCTTTAGATTGAGAACTCTCTTTATCAGATTCTAGAGCCTTAATTTTCAATATGTTGGCATGAACTAAATAGAGGGTCATGCTAGTTACTTGAACTAAATGTCATTAATGTTCTACAATGTCCCTAAAAATAAAAATTTATCTATGAATGTGTTATTTTAACCACGAGTGACGTTTTACGTGTATTAATTAACAACTACTTGCCGCCATTAGTGTTGAAAGTTTAAAAGTGTCGATTTTGAAGGGCTAACAAGTTGAAAAACAGTGCGTTAACTCGAAATTGCAAAATGCATAGGGGCGTATGTCTATCTTTTTTTATACTCCAATTTTGTAATGATGGCAAAAAAAATGATCTTTTTTGTACTTTTATCATTTTAAATATTCATTTTGGATACAAAATCTAAATAGTGCCAAAAAAAAGCGAAAATACCTTAGAGGTGTTTTCACCTTTTTTCACCTTTTTTTCCAACACAGATGAATCCGTGTTAGAGAAACATACCCCCACTCTATTGTTCACCCTTTCCCTCTGGTACGGAAGCTATTCGCCTTTTCTCTCTCTTCAGTTTCTCTCTAGTTTTCACTTCCAATGCCTGGATCTTCAACTCCCTCTCACCCCATCCCCTCAAGCTGCCCATACCAGAAGTTAGAGTTAACTCAGAGCTCTGAGCTTTCCAATCGATTCACTTCACCAAGACGCCCGGGCTCGGAATGGGATACTTCACTAAGAAAGTAGCATCGGGGGAGTCGACTTGGAGTTAAAGAGTGAGATTAAATTCGAATTTACTTCACACAGAAAGCAAATCTCGACGAAATGGATTAGCAGGCTTTTCTTGTTCGCATTCACTGGTAGGAAGATTTTGTAGGAAGTGGGTTTTGGAAAAGAAAAAAAAAGCAACTAAAACTGGTGCAATATACCGGAGATGGAGGAATCCACGACGAAGCAACTAAAACGGCAATGTAGAGCAGATTAGTGACAGTCGAGGTCCTGCCGGAATCCACGACGAGATTGCCGCAAATGGCGTCGGCCATCACATCACCCTCATTGGAAAAGTCGAGCAGGTTGTCAATGACCGCCGAGGTCTCGTCGGAATCACAGCGTTGCCTTGTTGTTCTTGTTGTTGTCGAGGTCTCGTCAATGACCGCCGAGGTCGTCACTCACAGCGTTGCCTTTGTTGTTCTTGTTGTTGTCGGCAGGAAGAACTGGAAGGAGGAGAGGCAGAACATTGTTTGCGGTAAAGGTAATACCGAAAAAAATGGTGGTAACGGTAATGAAAACGGAAATGAAAATGGTAAACATACAAAAACAACTGAAAAAAGTAGACACAAAAAAGTGGTAAAAAAATAAAAGTACACAATCATAATTTGTGATTGGATACGAAATATTAAAAACGAAAATACAATATAAATATACAAAACGAAAAGTGTAAATGTACATGCCTATAGTAATTCATGGGATCTATTCCCACCTCAATAATTCAATCACAGATCAAATCATTAAGGAATCTTTCAAACTTGTTTGGTACTTGATCACGCCTAACACCGAAGTTGCTTGTTCCAAAACTTTACAAACAGTCGGAAAAATAGACAAACAGTTCTAGTCACAAACGTTTTCGTACCAATGTACGTAGCTAGATTGAAATTCTATAAGATGAGAACTTTTCAAGATGTCAACATTGAATTATCAATTAATTCGTTACGCGTGATAAATGGCACTGCCCCCATTGATGTGACCCATCTCCATATCGATAATATCGGATGTTCGTGTTTCTTATCGAAGACTTCTAATTTGTTCTTGCTTGTTACATGCTTTTTCCATCCTCAATGGTTGCTAAAGCAATTTACGCATACTAGGAAAGTTCTATCCTTTTGGAAAAGTTGAGGAGATAAAATATCCTAAAGTGGTTAAGATTAAATGCTCAAGTGGATAACATGTATATGGAATTGTTTCAAAAAAGGTTAATGCAATAGAAGATGCTTAAGCATGGAGGCTCGTAGATCGAATAACACCATCTATTGTTGCACTCGATTCTATGTGGTCGCGTCTGTTTGATGCCTTCTCTGCGAGTGTGAGTGTGTGGGGGTGGGGAAGGGGAAGGGGAAGGGTGGGATGGTCATATGAAATTCTTTTCTTGGTATATGGTAAACATAGTCATCGGAGTATCTTTGTTGCAAAAAAAAAAAAGACTTGGCTAGTTTATCATCCAAGTTCTCAAAATTAAGTACAACTTATAGCACCACCACTTAAAAATAGAAATAACAAAAGTAATGCGTGCTTTGACATCAAGCGAAACACAGATTTTTTGTCACAACATGTGAGTTGATTTGTAAAATTTCAAAGATGATATTATTAGAGAGACAGCCCAATGCACTTGTTTGGATTTGGAATTGGAATTGGAATTATGGAACACCTTTTATGGGATAAGGTTGTGCTGAATTATGGGTGGCATTTATAGCCCACACTTTGCTACCTAATGTTCATCCCTCCTCCTTTAGCCTCCAAATTAGGCTTTCCTCATGGACCACACCAGCACTTGGGGAAGCTCTCCTTCAAGGACCACAAAAGCACTTAAGTGTCTCTCTCTTCCATGAAGCATTTCAAATTCCTAAAAGAAGATGAAAAGGAGAGTTGGAATCCACCATGTATAATTTACCCTGCCGATGTACATAAATGTCCTTCACACTACATTAAATGACCTTTCGTTTGAGTTTTAGAAGTTTCAATCTCTAGCTTTCAACACTTCTAGCATGATAAAGAAAGGTAAGATGGCCAACACTGAAAATCTAAAGGTTAGAATTAATACAAAGTGGAGTCAATGTTTTGCCTCCCCTTCTAACATCTTCTCGCATAAGTAGAGGAGTAAGTTTGTCAAAAGATTCTCCTCGCTTAATTTCTGACGGTTCGATTTAAACAGTATTGTGTCTTTTTTCGTTGCGTATTGAACACGTAAAATAAAAAACACTATTCTCACTATCAAATCATATCATATCATATCATATGAAAAGAAAAAGACAAACAATGAGCAAAGTACTTGGGGAATAAAGTAGAACATACATCACGCAAGGCTCCATCATTCGAAGTAACCGTGCTTGACTCAAGATTCTTTTCTAGGCCAAATTCTTGGTTAATATAAATTCTTTTATGTAAATCCAAAAGGAAAAAAGAAAAGATGTAGACTTTCTGTTGGATGTTACACTTTACAAATTTTAGAGGAAAAAAAAATGGAAATTCATACGTACCATCATTTATTTTTTTAGGTCTTGTAATCATCCGGGAGATAACATAGTATAATAATTTCATCGATCGCATAGATATATTATTTGGCTCTCTTATGATCGATAATTGTGATAGACGAACAAAATCGATCACCAGAGGCGTTTACTACAAATTTACACCTACAACTTTTAATTCATGAGGAGAAAGGGTTCATGCGTAAGTATTCGTTGTCAACTTATTATTCAGTTAAAATAAAGCGTGTACAACAATTGGAATGATTCACTAGTAATTGTTTTAGTTCTATAACGAAAGAAAGAGTCAGCCAATAGCCAATCTTGTGTACTAAAGATTTTAATACTCCACTACTTGCTTTGGTTTTCATATGGGAAGAGAGCTTCAACCGCATGAGTTTGATTAGCTCATTTGAAGATGTAAGGACATGGTAAGGCGTGATGATAGGCGTTCTAAATTCCATTTGTGTACGAACTAATTACCACTCCTCTAGAAATGATCTGTGCAAAACCTTTGCCATTCCCTAAATTTTCATTGATGATCCTTGTTAATATTAGTTAAGGAAACTATTGTAATACTGGAGTTTTCTAGAATTTTAAATGCATATATAATCATGACTTTAAGAATACCTAGATCATGCCATTTTGCTCTTGATTATAATCTCAGTTCATGAAAAATAATATCTTAAGTTTGTAATAAAATTATTGGAATACATTTATTTGTATGATAACAAATTTTTCATATGATTATTATCTTTCTATATTCCACTATAACGCGGCATACCACCTATTGCACAGCAACATTTTTCTCATATAGTTACCGTCTTTGTATATCGCACTCTTATGGGTGATAGGATTATGTAAGATTCAATTGGTAAAGACTTCAATTTATTTGAACATAAATGACTAATGTTTTTTTTTCTTTTGGCTTGAAAAACTTTAAAGTTTTAATCTGCACGGGGTTAAATGGCTAATCATTTTTTAAAAAACAACCTTTTTAAATTTGAAAACGTTCTAAATATTGAGGGTGTTTATGACTTCTAAAAAGGGAGGCTAAATTACAATCTTTTGCGCCAAATTTAAACTTTTTTTTTCCTAAAATGGTGTAAGGTTCACTAATGCATATTTCAGTAATAAAAGAATATAAATATGACCAAAACAGGTGAAGATCTAGGCCCATCTTAAAATGGTCCCAAGGGTTTAAAGGGCTAAACACAATACCTTTTTTTAAAGTAAAAGGTTTACAAAAAATCAAGGATGTTTATTACTTTTAAAAGGGTGAGGCCAAACTACAAATATTTTGTTGCTAAAGAGGTTAATAATGCATCTTCAGTGACAAAAGAGTATGAATATAACTAAAAAAATGATCCCAAGGGAATTAAATGGCTAATAATTTTTTGTTAAATGTATCCTTTTTACATTCATAAAGTTTTACAAAAGCTAAGGGCATTTTCTATTTTTAAAATAGTGAGGCTGAATTAAAGCATTTTTGGGTAAATTTTATCATTAGGTCACTGAATTATATGTTCACTAATGCATCTTTTAATAACAAAAAAGTATAAATTAACCAAAACAAGTGTGGATTTAACCTAATCGTATAAATATGTTACTAAGTCTCTACTCACCTTAAAAGAAATCCTATCAAAATATATTTGTAAAACCTGTCAACATAAAAAATGATAAGAATAAAACCTTAATTTTTGCTACTCTTTAGAGGAACCTTTTCTAAGTTCAAGTGTTATTATATTCTTTATATCATTTTTTATAAAGGACTGGCTATTATATCTATTAACTTTGACATATAACTATAAACTTAAATTTATCAACATAGGACCGACTTAGAATCTCTAAAAGTTTGACAGGCCTTTTTTTCTCAACTTTCATGATGAATTTATGTGTTGTTTTGTGTTTGATAAAATACTGAGTTGTTATAAATTTTCTAACTCTCAAAACAAGTGTCATTGGTAATATTTTTTTTCCTTTCACTTATGATATGGTTCTTATAATCCGATGAATGATCTAGAGTAGAAATTCTCCTTAATGAACTTTTGTGCAGTTTGTATTTGTATTATAAATGTAACGGGCATGTATATAGGATGAAAAAGTTAAGTTTGTAAACATTATTGAAATTACTTCATCCGTTACTATTATCTCATATTTTCTTCACATGATTCATTTCGTAGTACACATTTTTAATGGGCATATACTTATATATTGGCCTTTTTCATGAGTAGGCATGTTACTGTGAAATAAATTTACATTAGTAACACGTCAGTTCTTTCCATGTTGAGAAGACTTTATTACTTTCCCGAAAAGGGTTTGGCCTGGAATTGCTAAGGACTTCCCAACTTTCTAGTTCTCGAGAATAAGAAGGATCAGTTTAGAATGGGGTACAAGCCAACCAAGAAGGAGAAGAATAGAGCTATCAAAAAAATGGGCCAGACCAAGAAAGATAAAGATAATAGACAGCTCATGAATTTCAATGCCACAACTAAGGTTCCTACCCTAAATGGACATTTCATTAAAGAACAAGAAAGAGAACTTTACTACGGATTTCGAAAGCCTGTCTACAATGCAGAAATAGGGAAGCTGATCGACGGATGAGAAATCTTTTATCACTGTGAATGGGTTGAGGATGAAGAACTACCGAGTCAAACTGAGTCGAGCAAAGAAGATACCCCCGATTGGATGGACTTCATGGAACCGGAAGAAATGACAGCATGCTTCATGTATATGCATATCCTAGTGCTTATCTCCAAAGTGGACGACCAGACTATGGACCCAGTAAGCCTAATCACTCCAGCACAAGGCAACATGCGGAATTAGATGATCGAGTACGGACTACTAACTTTGGGAAAGATTACCAAAAGACGTCTTACTACCGAGATTGTTCCTGAACTGTAAAACCTGGATGCTTATGTCTCTCTAGATTATATGAATTTGCTCACTTATTATGTTTTCCCTGACTTTTTGATTGATAATATGATGGTAGATTTTGATTACTCATTGGTTGCTGGTGTAGGTTATGATGAATTGATCAACACTGTTAACTATGAATCACAACTAATTGACCTAGAAGAGAAAAAATATCTAAGAAATGATGAAAGAAATAAAAAGTCGGGAGTCTGGTCGAGTCAAGCCAATGGCCGAAGAAATAATCAAAGTCAACATATTTAAGCCGAAAATGTAAAAGAAATCAAAATAGGGGCTAGACTAAATGAGAGAAAAATAAAAGAAATCACTGCACTCTTGAAAGAGTTTATAAATATATTTGCTTAGTCATATAGTGACATGCCCGATATTGACCTGTCAATTGTAGAACACTTTCTACCTGCCCGAAGCCAAAGCTGTCAAATAGAAGCTCCATAATTTAAGGCCGGAATGGTCCTTAAGGTCAAGGTGGAGGTGATGAAGTTACTCCACATTGGATTCATCAGAGTGATCGAATACCCTACCTTGTTAGCCATTACTGTACCAGTCCCCTAACCAACCGGCCAAGTCCGAACATGTGTTGACTATCGAGACCTTAACCGAGCCTCCCCTATGTATGACTTTCCCTTGCCCATCATAGATATGATCATAGACAACACCTCAAAGCACGAGTTGGTTTCTTTTATGGATTGCTTCGCGGCATACAATCAGATAAAATGACTCCCGAGGATCAGGGTAAAACATCTTTCACCACTTCCTGGGGCACCTTATGTTACACAATAATACCTTTTGTATTGAAAAATGTTGGGGCTACGTATGAGCGAGCTGCTACCTCCCTTTTTAATGATATTATTCACAAAGAGGTAGAAGTATAAGTGGATGATATGATCATCAAGTCTAGGAAGCGTGAAGATCATTACACAGTCCTGAGCAAATATTTTGAGAGGTTAAGGCAATATAATGTGAGACTCAACCCATAGAAATGTGTCTTCAGGGTTACAGCCGAAAAATTACTAGGACTTATGGTCAGCAAATGGGGTATAGAGGTTGACCTAGCTAAGATTAAAGCCATAGTTGTAATGCCCCCACTCAAAAAGGAAAAAGAAATTTGAGGATTCTTAAGTGGAATCCAGTACATTAGCCGGTTTATATCTCAACTAACTATGATTTGTAAGCCTGTGTTCAAATTGTCAAAGAAAGATTTAGCCAAAGTGTGGAACCTTTTATACTAAGAAGCCTTTGACAAAATCACGCAATACCTCAGTAATCCTCTAGTCCTGAGTCCCATAATATCCGGCAGTGCCTTGTTGTTATGCCTAACTGAGACTGACACTGCAGCTAGAGCCATGTTAGCCCAGCACTTAGAGAATTCATTGGTGGAAAAAGTCATTTATGATACCAGCAAGAAGTTAACCCAAGGAGAGGTGAATTATTTATATTTAAAGAAGACTGTGTGTGTCTTTGGTTTTGGTAACAGAGAGATTAAGGCATTATGTTTTGGCTTACCATATCATATGTTGGTCAAGATGGATCCAATGAAACATCTGCTCGAGAAACCAGTCGCATCCAACCACACAGCCAAGTGGCTTCTGTTGTTTTCAAAATTTGAAATTGCATGTATCACTCAGAAATCCATCAAAGGAAAGGTCATGGCCGACTTGTTAGCTAATTGTCCAGCAGAGGAAACCAATAACTGGGAACGAAAATTTTTGGATGGAGTTTGTTTCATTGATCAGAGACAATGTGGCATTTACATTTTGACGGACCAGCTAATAGTAAGGGATTTGGAGTAGGAATATTGTTAATCTCACCCGATGGAGCCCATTTGCACATAGCTGTCAAGCTGACTTTCAACGGAACTAACAACACCACCGAGTACGAAACTTGTACCATCGGTTTAAAGATGGCTCTGGGCTTAGGAGTCAAAAAGATAACAGTATATGGTGATGTAATGTTGATTATATACCATATACAAGGGATGTAGAGAATCAGAGATGAATGTTTACTGGCATACCATGCTCATTTAAAAAAGATCGTATATTAGGTTGAGGATGTAGAGTTCCATCACCTACCCCGGCTCAAGAATAATTTTTTTGATGCCTTACCTACACTTGCGTCGATGGTGGACATGCCTGAAGGATAGCAAGTAGAGACGTTCCTGATACAAAAAAGGGATTGACAAGCTTATTGCTTCATGATCGTGTCCACAAAGGAAGATGAAGCAGTCAAACTGTGGTACACCCATGTCCAGAACCTGATTCGGGACGGTAAGTACCCTAACAGATCTTCTACGAAAGATCATGAATTTTTTAGAAGAGCGCTTATACAATACATACAACAATGGAGAACACTTGCTAAGTGTGACCGATTGAGAAAGCAATCAAATTATGAAAGACATAAATTCAGGAGAGTGTGGACCGCACATGAATGGTCGTATGTAAGGAAAGAAAAATTTTCAACAGGGATATTAATACTGAAGTACGATAGAGCAAGACTGCATCAAATATGTAAGAAGGTGTCATAAGTGTCAAATTTATGCCAACCTATATGTTAACCCTACGGTTATTTAACCTAGGATTATATTTGATTTTGATGATAACTAACATTGATGATTATGCTGTCTAACATGCATTGAGTTGATGAAGCAATAGGAACAATCTCACACTCATGCAAATGGAAAATTAGACGAGCAAATCGTTCAAAGACTCTCAACGGAACGCATCAAAGAAGGATTTCGTCGATTGAACTTTACTATGCTTTATTTCCTTCTTTGTAAACTAGACGTAGAGAGATGATCGTTACGATGACTGTATACCTAGAATTTGCCCATAGGTTTCCCTTGCATGCATAAAAGTTTTTCATTCTTTGAAAACTAGGAAACTGCATTTTCTGGAATGCAGTCGACTGCATTGGAATGCAGTCGACTGCAACTTGGGCAGTGAGGTATTACAGTCGACTGCATTGGAATGCAGTCGACTGCAATACTTCCAGTAGCCTATTACAGTCGACTGCAAGTTGGAAATTTTGAATTTCCAACGGCTACTTTGGGAATACAGTCGACTGCAATGGGACATTGCAGTCGACTGCAATAGCCGTTTGGCGCATTTAATGCTCCACCTAATTCCAAACGGTCATATTCTTTCCCACCTCTATAAATACTCATCTTGGGCATAGTTTTGATTCATCAATTGCATTCAAAGCTCTCTTATCTTTCATATTCTCAAAGATCAAAGCAATTGTTCAAATCTCTCTTGTTTCATTGATTTCTCATCCTTTTCAAGAGAGCATTTATTGTGAGCTTACATTTGAGAGATATACACTTTCATAAGTCATCATACACTCATCTCTCTTGTTCTAGTGCTTAAACTTGTACTCATCTACTTCTTGAGAGTGAAATCTTGTACACATTTCTTCATTAAAGGTTCTTGTATCAAAGCTTGGGGTTGTCAAGCTTTGGAGCTTTGGGTTTGTCAAAGCTTGTTCTTGATGTGGGCATAGCATCAAGGGATTGTAAGAGGTTCGATCTTGACCCGTAAGGAAGATCATACTAGTGGATTCTAGGGCCTTTCAAGGGACTTCCTTGAAGGGGTGGACGTAGGCTTGTGGGTATATCAAGCCGAACCATTTAATTCTCCTTGTCAAGTATCTCTAAACCCTTCTCTCTTTACATTATCGTCTTACATTTGTGTTGAGATTGGTTGTTTGCTTATTTGAGTTATTGAGATTGAGGTTTGTTGTTTGTTAATTTTTAAAGTAGTCTTAAAACCCTATTCACCCCCCCTCTAGGGTTATTTTATTGGTTTCAAGTGGTATCAGAGCCTCGGCTCTTGTTATATTGGGTAACGCCAAGAGAGTTAATCGATCATGGCTTACGTTGGGGGTATGGAGGGTAGTTCTACCACTAGGCCTCCATTGTTTAATGGGACCAATTATAGTGTGTGGAAAGTTAAGATGAAAATCTACTTAGAGTCTCAAGACTACGAGATGTGGGATATTGTTGAGAATGGCCCATACGTTCCGATAAAGGTGGTTGACAAGGTTGAAGAGCCAAAATCCAAATCGGAGTATAGTGATCATGATAAAAAGATGATTTGTATGAATGCTAGAGCAAAAAATTGTCTTGTTTGTGCTTTAGACACTAATGAACTCAATAGAGTCATTATGTGTAATTCCGCTAAGAGTATTTGGGATACTCTTCAAGTAACTCATGAAGGAACTTCTCTCCTTAGAGATTCCAAGATGAACTTATTGTTTAGAGATTATGAGTTATTCCATATGCTTCCAAATGAATCCGTTACGGATATGAATACTCGTTTCACTAACATTGTAAACCCTTTGAAGCAATTGGGCAAGGAATTCACCAATGGTGATCTTGTAAGAAAAGTGATTAGGTCCTTACCAAGAGCTTGGGATGCAAAGATCACCGCCATTCAAGAATCGAAGAATCTCAATATCTTTCCTCTTGATGAATTGATGTGCTCACTTATGACGTACGAAATGCAAATCAAGACCTTTGATCAAGAAGACGTCAAGAAGAAGCCTACATCAATTGCCCTTAAAGCTTCATCTTCAAACCTTGAGTCAAGCGATGATGAAGAAGAATTTGATGAAGAGGATGTTGCAATGATTGCAAAGAACTTCAAGAAGTTCATGAGGTTTAGAAGGAATGGTGGGAGAAGGCAACAAAATGCTAGCAACGAAGAGAAGCTTTGCTACAAATGCCACAAGCCGGGACACATGAAGATGGATTGTCCCATATACAAAAGAGAAAAGAAGGAAAGAAGAGATGTATGGGAAAGAGTTAAAAGGAGACAACTCTCCAAGAAAGAGAACAAAGAGAAGGAAAAAGCAATGAATGCCGAACATACTCCAACTTGGAGTGACTTCGATTCAAGTGATGAAGATGTTGAGAAGAACGAACAAGCAAATGTGTGCTTCATGGCAAATGATGAGGTAAGCTCTTCTTCCGGTAGTGATAGTGATAGTGAAAGCTTCGAAGATGCTTATGATAGCCTATATGAGGAATCCAAGAAAATTTTTAAGAAAAATATTATTTTATCAAAAAAACTCCTTGAGGCTAATAAGCAAATTGAGAAGTTGAGAGTGGAAAATATTGAGTTGCATGCCAAGAATGATTGCATTTCCAACCATTTATATGTAAAACATGTGAATAATGACTTGGTTGAATTGATTGCTAACACTCCTAGCTCAAAACAAATCTCTTGCAAAACTTTGGTTTTAGAAAAGCAAAATGAAGATTTAAAACTTGAGATTTGTGATTTGAAAAAATGTCTTCAAAAATTTGTTGATGGTCAAAACAATTTGGATGTCATGCTTGGACGCCAAAGATTTGGCCTAAACAAAGGTGGTCTTGGATTAGATCCCTTGGCCTTACCTCCTAAAATCTTTCAACAACAAGCTAGGTTGAATACTCATTCAAAACAACCAAAGAACTATTGCACACCATTTACACATTGTGGTTGGTGCAACAAGAAAGGGCATACGACTAATTATTGTCCTTGTAGAATTGTTTATGTTAGAGGTAGAAAGAAGATGTGGGTTGTGAAAGGTCAAGATTACAAATGTAAGACTAACACCCAAGGACCCAAGAAAATATGGGTACCAAAAGTCACTACTTGATTTGTGTTTATAGGTATGTCTCAAAGCAAAATCTAGTAGCAAGAAGTGGATTCTTGATAGTGGATGCTCAAGACATATGACCGGCAACATATCTCTTTTCACCTCAATTGATCTTATAGAAGGAGGAAAAGTGACCTTTGGTGACAACGCACAAGGAAAAATCAAAGGTAAAGGAACTATAGGTAAGGAACCACATTCAATTGAGAATGTGTTATATGTTGAAGGTTTGAAGCATAATTTGCTAAGTATTAGTCAATTTAGTGATAAAGGTTTTAGAGTAATCTTTGAGGCTTCTCATTGCACTATACAATCCTTGAAGAATAATGAAACTATTTTGGTAGGAAATAGAGATGACAATGTTTACTCTATTTAATTGAATGATCTAGCTAACCAAGATGTCAAGTGTCTTAGTGCTATTAGTGAGACATCTTGGCTTTGGCATCGAAGACTTGGACACATGCATATGGAGCATTTGAAGGATATTTCAAGCAAAGAACTTGTGAGGGGACTCCCGAAGATCAAGTTTGAGAAAGACAAAGTATGTGATGCTTGTCAAATGGGTAAGCAAAAGAAAGTCTCTCACAAACCGAAGAAAATGGTATCTACTTCTAGACCCTTGCAATTACTTCATATGGATTTATTTGGACCAATCCCTACTACTAGTCTTGGTGGTAAATCATATTGTTTTGTTATTGTTGATGACTATTCTCGCTATACTTGGACTTTCTTTTTGGCCACCAAAGATGAATCTCTAAATGTGTTCACTTCATTTGCAAAACGTATTCAAAATCAAAAAGGATATTTGATATCCAACATTCGAAGTGATCATGGTAGAGAATTTGAAAATTCAAAAATAGGAGCCTTGTGTGATGACTTTGGGATATCACATAATTTTTCGGCTCCTAGAACTCCTCAACAAAATGGTGTTGCCGAAAGAAAGAATAGGTCTTTGCAAGAAGCGGCAAGAACAATGCTTAACGAATATGGTTTACCTAAGTACTTTTGGGCGGAGGCGGTCAATTGTGCTTGTTTTGTTCTCAATAGAGTTATCTTGCGAAAAATTTTGTTAAAAACCCCTTATGAGCTTTTTAATGATAAGAAACCTAAGGTGAGCTTTTTTAGAGTCTTTGGTTGCAAATGCTTTATTTTAAATACTAAGGATCACCTTAGCAAATTTGATTCCAAAACATTTGAGGGTATTTTTCTTGGCTACTCTAATAATAGTATGGCATATAGAGTCTATAACAAAAGTACTTTGGTTGTTGAAGAATCCATTAATGTTACTTTTGATGAGACTAATCCTTTTCTTCGGAGGACTAACATTGTTAATGTAGATGATGTGGACAATGACATGAGAACTTTGGATATAAGTGAAACAATACAAGACAACCACAAAGAAATTATTCAAGAAGAACAACAATCAAGCTCTCAAGAGGAAGACAAGGAAGCAAGCAATGATGTTTCAAACTCGGACTACTCTCAAGAATTACCAAAAGATTGGACTTACAAAAAGGATCATCCAAGCGATCAAATCTTAGGTAATCCTTCGAGTGGGGTAAGAACTCGACACTCTCTTCAACAACATGTTAATTTAGCATTTCTTTCCCAAATTGAACCGAAGAACTTCTCCGAAGCTCTACATCATGAATCTTGGATGCTTGCTATGCAAGAAGAGCTAGTTCAATTTGAAAGAAATCAAGTTTGGACCCTTGTGCCTAAACCTCAAAACTATAGGATTATAGGCACAAAATGGGTATTTAGAAACAAACTTGATGAATCCGGAATCGTGGTTAGAAACAAGGCTAGATTAGTGGCCCAAGGTTATAACCAAGAGGAAGGAATTGATTTTGATGAAACTTATGCACCGGTAGCTAGACTTGAATCTATTAGAATGCTTTTAGCTTTTGCTTGCTATAGAGATTTTAAACTCTTTCAAATGGATGTCAAGAGTGCTTTTCTAAATGGTTTTATTTCGGAGGAGGTTTATGTGGCTCAACCTCCCGGCTTTGAGCATGAAAAATTTCCAAACCATGTTTTCAAGCTTAGCAAAGCTCTTTATGGTTTAAAACAAGCTCCTAGAGCTTGGTATGAAAGGCTAAGTAGTTTTCTTTTAGAAAATGGTTTTTCAAGAGGAAAACTTGACACCACTTTGTTTATCAAATCTAAGGGCAAGGACTTATTGTTGGTGCAAATTTATGTTGATGACATTATATTTGGTGCTACTAATGGATCCTTGTGCGAAGAGTTTGCTTCTTGTATGAGTAAGGAGTTTGAAATGAGCATGATGGGAGAACTCACCTTCTTCCTTGGATTGCAAATCAAACAAAGCAAGGATGGAATCTTTATCAACCAAGCCAAATACACCAAAGAGCTACTCAAGAGATTCGACATGGAAGCATCAAATGCTTTTGACACTCCAATGAGCTCTTCATTAAAGCTTGATAAAGATGAAAAGGGTAAGGATGTTGATATTAAACGCTATCGAGGTATGATCGGATCACTTCTTTACCTTACCGCAAGTAGACCCGATATAATGTTTAGTGTTTGTTTATGTGCTAGATTTCAAGCTTGTCCTAAGGAATCTCATTTAGTTGCCGTAAAGAGAATCCTTAGATATCTTAAGGGCACTCACGATTTAGGGTTATGGTTTCCTAGAAACACATCATTTTTTGACCTAGTTGGTTACTCCGACGCCGATTTTGCCGGTTGTAAAACCGAGCGAAAAAGTACTAGTGGAGGTTGCCAATTCCTAGGACACTCTCTTGTTTCTTGGAGTTCCAAAAAGCAAAACTCGGTTGCACTCTCTACCACCGAAGCCGAATATATGGCGGTTGGTGCTTGTTGTGCACAAATTCTTTGGATGAAACAAACCCTTTTGGATTTTGGACTCAAGTATGATCACATACCTATCTTATGCGATAACACTAGTGCCATTGATTTGAGCAAAAATCCCATCCAACATTCACGCACTAAGCACATAGAAATCAAACACCATTTTATCCGTGATCATGTGCAAAAGGGTGATATTGTTCTAGATTTCGTGGACACAAATCACCAACTAGCGGATATCTTCACTAAACCGTTAGATGCAAAGAGGTTTACCGCTCTTAGAAGAGAACTTGGCATGTCTTCACCTATGTGACTAGGTTATTTTTGTGCTAGTTGCTCTTTACATGCTTGAGCATTATCTCATATGCTTATAGCATGCTTTGGTTGATTTTTCCTTTCCAAACATCGTTGGTTTTATTGATATTTATTTATCTTAAAAATAAAAAAATATATATTTGCACACTTTTATTGCTATATACATATGTATAATCTTTTTTAAGACTGATTGACTTTGTGCATTGAAGTCGACTGCATTGGTCAATACAGTCGACTGCATTGGGGAATGCAGTCGACTGCATTACGGGGGAAGGGCATAAATCGTGCCCAGATCTCTTTTTCTGCAGAATCATTCTCTCTCTACCCTTCTCTCTTCGAAAAAAAGGCTCTCATCTCTCCTTGGACTCAATTCTCCTCCGTTTGGCTTGAAATTGGTACGTAAATCCTCCCAAATCTCATTCTACTTCATGATTTACATACTTTCTCTAATCCATTTCATCTACATTGTTCATAATCGGTTGAAATTCGAATTGCTCTCTATAGAATATTTCTTCAGATCTACTTCAATTTAGCATGCTTCTATATGATTTAATGCTTGATTCATATTTAGGGATGCTTATTACATGATTCTACATAGTTTAATTACTTGCATTCATGCAAAATTCGAATTTCCCCAATTTTCATAAACTAGGGTTCTTCATTTGTCAAAATTTCTTCAAATTGTTTATGCAATTGCATGTTTCATCATTTGATTCATGCTTAGTTATGTCTATTACTCGATTGTACGTGGTTAATTTCATTCAATTTGTCCAAAATTGAATTTTTCCCAAAATTGCATAAATTAGGGTTTATCTTCCAACAAAAAAAAAATTCATTTTTTTGCATATTCTTTTATCTTACATTTATTATTTCTCTGTTTAGATTATTTCAAGTATGGCAAGAGAGAAACGTGCACGTGCCAGTTCATCTCGCTCACGACCTGCACCCGAGCCCGAGCCCGAGCCTATCGCGGTCGAGTTTGATCAAAATCGATATCGGAACCGCGAGGCTGCCGATCGCTTTTCTGCACAACTCTCTTCACCTTTGACTCCAGGTTTGCGACTGGATACTCCATTCCTTTTCAACATAGGTGTACTTAGATGCCTTCAGGATTGTTATCTAGATCGCCTCACCGATAGGAACACTATTCTATATTATCCTGATGCAATCCGCTTATTTTATGCGAATTTGACTTGGAACATTTCCTCTGAGTCATGTACCCTCACATCCTATGTTTTTGGACGCCGCATTTCATTCTCACAATCACGTCTAGCCACTCTTCTAGACCTCCCCGATAGTGGCTTCTCTTTTTCGTTAGAAATGATCCCTGTCGCTGGTCAGTCACATTGGTTTGACCGACCTTTTACTATTGAGGAACAGCTTCGACACACACTTCATTGTCGACAGGTTCGGGTTGCGAGCAAACCCAGCCTACGTGACCTACCTCCTCTCTCTCGTCTGTTCCATCATATCATCGCTCATAACGTCATTCCTCGAACCGGCGGTCTTTCACTCGTCTCTTACTTAGACGTTCAGCTCTTGACCTTCTTTCGCTCAGGCACACCGCTTAACCTCCCTCGTCTCATCATGTTAAACATGATTAGGAGCGCCTCACATCCTGCCTTAGCTATACCTTATGGCCTCCTACTCACTCACATTCTTGCTGCCTTTGACATACCTCTTCTGGGTGAGTATATTGAGGTTACTAGGCACATCGTACTAGACTGCTCTACCCTTCGTAGGAAGGGCCTTTTAGATGATCGTAACCGTTTCTTACCTGAGCCTGAATTGGAAAATGTCATTGTCGATGATGATGATGATGATGATGATGCTGATGATGATGATGATGATGATGATGGTGATGGTGATGATGATGCTGCTGATGCTGATGATGATGCTGGGGGAGATGCCGGTGATGGGTTTGATCGTGATCCACCTCCGTTGATCATTCCGAGTACACATGAGGCGGGCACTTCTTCCGGTCCTTCTACTTCCGGATATGAAGCGATCCTCACACGCTTAGATATGATGCAACAGCATATGCATGCCGGTTTCAGTCGGATGGATCTTGCCCACAGCCAGCTCAGTCGACGCCTTTCTCGCATGGAGGATCATTGTGGGATTCAGTGTCCCGAGGAGGACATCTTTCATCCCCCTCCTCCACCATCGGGTCCTTAGGCATTAGGACATGCTTTATGTTTTTTTTATGCTTATCAAACTCAATTATGTATCTCAAAAACTTATCATGGATCCTACTCTTAGTATTGCATTAGCACTCTTAATTCACGCTTATCTTACTGCCTCTGGTTTAAAATTTATGTGCTATTTTCATACATGTGCTTGGTACACCTTTTGATGGTTATTCAAGTATTTATTTTTTTCTTGTTTAAATGCCCTTGTTGGCTATATTGATTATCCATGGATGGATACATAAGTTGATCACTTTCACACACACCCTTGATCTTTTTTAATGATGTCAAAAGGGGGAGAAAATATTGTTGAATATTGTTGATTCATGTGGATTTGATATGAGCATATATTACTTGAGTTAGGGGGAGCCCTATATTGCTTAAGATAGGGGGAGCCTTTTATGATTTCCTCTCATGACCCCTTATGGTTTATAATTGAGATTGTCATGCTTCTTTGCGTTCATTATCTCATATTATTTGAATCAATGTTTGTCATCATCAAAAAGGGGGAGATTGTTAACCCTACGGTTATTTAACCTAGGATTATATTTGATTTTGATGATAACTAACATTGATGATTATGCTGTCTAACATGCATTGAGTTGATGAAGCAATAGGAACAATCTCACACTCATGCAAATGGAAAATTAGACGAGCAAATCGTTTAAAGACTCTCAACGGAACGCATCAAAGAAGGATTTCGTCGATTGAACTTTACTATGCTTTATTTCCTTCTTTGTAAACTAGACGTAGAGAGATGATCGTTACGATGACTGTATACCTAGAATTTGCCCATAGGTTTCCCTTGCATGCATAAAAGTTTTTCATTCTTTGAAAACTAGGAAACTGCATTTTCTGGAATGCAGTCGACTGCATTGGATTGCAGTCGACTGCAACTTGGGCAGTGAGGTATTACAGTCGACTGCATTGGAATGCAGTCGACTGCAATACTTCCAGTAGCCTATTACAGTCGACTGCATTGGATTACAGTCGACTGCAAGTTGGAAAATTTGAATTTCCAACGGCTACTTTGGGAATACAGTCGACTGCAATGGGACATTGCAGTCGACTGCAATAGCCGTTTGGCGCATTTAATGCTCCACCTAATTCCAAACGGTCATATTCTTTCCCACCTCTATAAATACTCATCTTGGGCATAGTTTTGATTCATCAATTGCATTCAAAGCTCTCTTATCTTCATATTCTCAAAGATCAAAGCAATTGTTCAAATCTCTCTTGTTTCATTGATTTCTCATCCTTTTCAAGAGAGCATTTATTGTGAGCTTACATTTGAGAGATATACACTTTCATAAGTCATCATACACTCATCTCTCTTGTTCTAGTGCTTAAACTTGTACTCATCTACTTCTTGAGAGTGAAATCTTGTACACATTTCTTCATTGAAAGGTTCTTGTATCAAAGCTTGGGGTTGTCAAGCTTTGGAGCTTTGGGTTTGTCAAAGCTTGTTCTTGATGTGGGCATAGCATCAAGGGATTGTAAGAGGTTCGATCTTGACCCGTAAGGAAGATCATACTAGTGGATTCTAGGGCCTTTCAAGGGACTTCCTTGAAGGGGTGGACGTAGGCTTGTGGGTATATCAAGCCGAACCATTTAATTCTCCTTGTCAAGTATCTCTAAACCCTTCTCTCTTTACATTATCGTCTTACATTTGTGTTGAGATTGGTTGTTTGCTTATTTGAGTTATTGAGATTGAGGTTTGTTGTTTGTTAATTTTTAAAGTAGTCTTAAAACCCTATTCACCCCCCCTCTAGGGTTATTTTATTGGTTTCA
>JAVXUP010004883.1:0-24867 GCA_033070095.1 Escallonia herrerae | reverse complement strand
TGGAGGCCATCCACAGTAGAACAAAGACGTCGTCGCTGAGTTTTCCAACTGTTTGGTAGTAGAAAGTTACATCATCCCATGGTACACACGTATTAAATGTGTGCTGGTGAAGGAAACAAAATTCTCCAACACTATCTCCCGTTAAAACCCATATATGCATCAGCTGTTTATCATGTTCCACCAGAGTTAGACTTCCCTGCAAATCCACCATCTCCACGAAAGGCCTTCTATCAAAGTTCTGCTTTGATAAGGAGATTATTTCAAGCTTCTCCTCACCGAGTTCAAGAGCCAGTATTCGCATATTCCAAGAACCGGGAACAGCTTCCTTAATCATTTGCAAGTAGAAGACACCATTGCGAAATATAGCCACCGACGCTTCCCATTCGAGTATAGGCGCACTCACTTCCCTCCATAAACTGTCACCAAGCGAAAGAATCTCAAGCTTGCTTCTCTCACCACTTTCAAATTTGTAACAGCGCAAAACTTTGTACCTCCCGGTTGTGGAATCAGAGCCCAAGCTAATAACATAGCTCGATAGGTAATGACTCGAAGCCACAGAAGGCAAAAAGTAATGCGTCCCGTTATCGGATTGCAAAGGCACGCTGGGTCTACCTTTTCTGCAATTGCTATACAAAGCAGACCATTGTGAGAACACATTATTTCGAATTCATACCATGGAAATTTGGAAACGGGGACTAGCAATGCGTTCCTCAATATTAACAAGCTTAAGGTAGCCCGGGAGGAACTTTGTCTTTCCTGGTCGCCTTTTTCTTCTCCTACTTTCGGTACAAGAAGAAGTTGACTTTTCGATCTTCTAAGTTGCAGTTTGACAAAATCAGGATCTTGAGTTGTAAGATACCACCTTTTGCAAACGCATCTACTTTGTAAGATCCATTCTAACGGAAGCCTTGATAGGATATCGGAAATCAGTGGTGGCATCAAGTCATCAATTCCAGCTCTGGCTTGAGCATCGCTATTTTTCACCGGATACTGGTTAAACTCCTCCATTGTCTCTCAGATAAGTGCCAAAATGAGATCTCACTGTCACATATACAAAAATATACCATAAGGAAGGGAGTTGTGAAGCAGAAGGCATTGCAAATAGATAAAAATTGACTTTCCTAGCAAACATGCATTAATATTGACCATTTGATCATGCCACATACCACGCATCAAGGCCCCTTCTATATAGTTTCGCGGAGTTGAAATGAGAATGAACTCTATATAGTCATTGATACAAAAACAAAAAAAAAACGATGTTTTTGGTGGATCTGGGCAAGTAGAATCGCCAGTTACGGAGAGAGTTAATTGGTAAAGTGGTCAAGTGCAGTACAGTTCTAAAATGTCCAAGAGATCAGAGTGGGCGAAGTGAAAAAAACTGCATCCAGCAATTAGAAAATTCAATTGTTTCAAACTCAAAATGGCCAATTGAGCACCTTAAAGGCCATGTAGATCCACCCCTGCTCAGCAAGAATTGGGCTTTCGGCATGTCAGGTCATAACACTTTTAATCAGCGCGATGTTGTATCTTATATCACATATATTGTTGTGTAAAGCTGTTATGTAGATGGTAATTAATAAGTGTATCTTGTTCTAGACCAGTTATTGATCTATTAAACCCTGTCCTACTTTACCTCTAAACACAATCGACACGGATTGTCTGCTGTAACTAGGGTTACAGTAGACATGCTGTGACACTAGTTATAGCCGTCCGATCAAGATAGGGTGAGATGAGGGTCCAGATTATGCCATGTCATCAAGCTATTAATTCTTCTCTGCCAACCCCAATTCTCTCTCTCTCTCTCTCTCTCTCTCCCCAGTTTATCTACCGTCGATGACGTCGACACCTACTACTCCTCCACCTTCCGGCGACGGTGATCCACAATCCCCCTCTTTCCTCCACAAAATGAACCGCCTAAAATTATAGTGGACCCATAACCTTCCGGCAGCAACACAGCCGAACGGTTGATTTGCTGATGTTTGTAATCGGAGTGGAAGACGGGGTGACGGTGAGAGACGGAGTAATGGTGGCTGGTTGGTCATTGCTATAGATTAGTGCCCGGCGTGTAGATCTACGGTTATGAGTAAGGGTGAACAAGGGTGGTGATAGTGGTTGTCCCAAGTTACGATGGTGGTGGTCCCGAGGTGGGATGGTGGCTGGCATGGTGGTTTTGACATGGGTCATAGGGAGACGAGAGACGGGAGATGAGAAACAGGGGACGAGGCCATCTTGGCTCTGTCGTCACCGAAGGTAGGACGTCGTCGTCGTCGTCGTCGGAAGGTTGGGATGTCATCGCAGGCAGAAAGATTGTAGAGAGAGAACATCAGGCTGCTCTCTCTTTGGACTTAATGCCAACACATGGGAAACAGAACAGACCCAAAAATCCTTTTTCGCTGACATGGCTTGGTCTGAGCTCTTGAAATTGATCAGACGGCTGTAAGTAAGTTACAGCATGTCTGCTGTAACCCTAGTTACAGCAGACAATCCGGATCCAAAAACAATACTAGGGTATGTTTGGATATAAGATTTGAACTGGAAATTTAGTTTTTGGTAGGATATTTGTAAATTACTTGGACAAAATATCTTGTTTGAATAGTTCAAAAGAGAATTTTTGAAATTTCGAAGTGATTTGAACTTTGGATTTGGGTTCCCAAATGTACAGTTCAAATCACTAGTTTGAACTAGTTATTTATCAAATCCACTTCAATCAGTAATTTACAAATCCATATTAACTAATTCCTTATTTTTTAGGAATCTTGCATCCCACCTTTTTTAGCAACATTTAGCTTCCTTTCTTCCAAATAAGATATTTCAAAATGATAGAATTTGTAAATCAGGGAATTTCGAAATGAGAGCATTTAAAAATACCCCCTGGGTTGACATTCCCAAAGTACAAAAATATTTTGATGGATTCTCTTCACCCATAATTTAACATAATATCCAGCTACATCGAGCTATGTAATCCTACACTGGAGCACCCGTTTCATTTTCCTAGTTAGAGAAAGCAACGAGAAAGCCCTAGCAATAGAACTCTATAAAATTTGTACATCAGAGGTCACTATTGAGCTTAGGTTGATTATCTACCTATTCCAACCTTCACACAACTAGTGTGTTATTGGAGCCTGTATTTGCAATTGAGAAATTTGAATGCTCGAACAACTTATATACCGACTAGCTACTAATAATACTGACTTACGGTCTGAAACATGCATGGATTTAAATGTCAGGCAAAAGACAAATATATGCTCCTTGTACAAACCCTAAACAAAGTGGTAAATGGCAGGGACCTAAGGTGGAGAAAGAACGAGAGCATATAATTGGTCCATGTACATTAAGGGAGATGAAGAATGAGAACAACTAGATTATACAAACAGAGAATAGAGACTGACATTAAAACATTCACTTACAAATATGTGATGACAAAGGAGGAGATTGCAAGCAGTGTAACCTGCAAAATGACAGAACCGCAATGGATCACTTGGTACCTCACAGTAAGAACGATATTGTCTTTGTTGATACCTGTAAATTAGGTGCGAATCAATGATTAAGAAATTATAGTGACACCAATGCTGTATGATAGCACTACCCACGCAAGTAATAAACATGGATGGTTGACTGTGCCGCAGAAAAAGATTAACAAGGCTTGTTAAAGACCCAAAGAGTCACAAAACAGAACACCACGCCTTCAACATAAGATCAGGATGAAGCTCAAGAACAAGTGGCCTACTGGAAAAGAAAAATGCAGCCGGTTATGTGATTTTTGCAAAATATCGGGGACAAAGTCAATGAAGGAACTTAATTTGCTTTTCAGTAAAGTACAGAAGTTTGCTTTGTAAAGAACATTAAATAGGTATGGGGGCAAGGCAGTTGTAGTAACAGATTAGCAGCCACAGTTTAATCGAGTGACATATGTCTCCGGTACATTTTTCCGAGCTCATTCAATACGAAAGCAATATATGGAAATTTCTTGGGCTAGATCCTCATCCCCTTTGCCCTAGATCTACTACTTATTTGTCGCATATGCAACTGCAACCAAATTTTATCCTTCGGATAGCAGTGAAGTTGAACAGTCTCGTACAAACTTTTTGCTAGTAGATACCTAGAATTTTGGTTGAACTAACAAAAAGGATCAGATTAAGGAGTAAAATAACCAGAACCTATGATAAGAAATTTTCAGCCGCACCTAATTTAGTGTCATATTCAGGTAATCTAGACACACACAAAAAAGGGGGGGGGGGGGGGGGTGGTTAATTAAATTTACCGAAAACGTGAATCTGACTTTGATGTCACTAAAGATGTAAGAACGACAATATTTAACGCTTTATGAACAACGAGGTCTAGATTTAACAAATAAAAAGTATATCGCATTCGATACCTAGATTTTTGAGGGAAAATAGATAGATTTTGTTGTTCCTAAATTAATGTTAAATCCTAAAATAGAAACAGAAAGCACAAACATTCATGCCATCGATGGCGCGAAAGGTGTATCAAAAAAAGGGCAACCATGTTGCAACCACAAGAGCCTAAAAAATTGCGCGAAAAAAAGAAAAAAAAATCAGGTTAAGGACTTATAGAGGATCACATCAACCTCTTCCACTTGAAGGATTTACGCAACAAAAAGATGGTTTTGATGTGAGACTTATACCGAATCAAAGAAGTCTCCTGAATCTGCAGATTGCAACAGAGATCAAGAAAAAAACGAGCACAGTTTCTGTTAACAAAAAGAGAGACCAAGTTTTTAGAAAGGAAAAGGGAACACTAGAAAAATAGACTAACAACTAATCTTTTGGATTTTAGATAGCAACAAAATGTACCACTAGATTTTGCATGTACAGAAACACGCACAAACACAGAGAACCACACACACACACACAGACACGCACAGAGATGAAATGTTGTGCTTACTGGAAGCCAATCTCAACTGCTGGTTATGGTAATCACTTTGCAGCGTTTATATAATACTTTTCAGGGGCTTTAACGTCTTTTTGGTCAACTAGTGGTTAACGTGCAATTTACAAAATCTCGCGTAGGCAATAAACGCAAGGATTTCTTTCCATGTTATTGTCTTAGGTTAATCGTAACTTTCGTGGAAATTTCTTAAAGGCTTATTGAGCCTTTGTACTAATGACACTTTCTATTCCATGATATTCCTTCATACAAAGGGTTTTGCACATTGGATGATGGGATGCAGACCCACGTATTATATTCAATGTGCACTACAACTAAGTGCATTTAAATAAATTTCTATAATTAAATATTACGTGTTGGCCAAAGGTTCAAGATTTTGATTGTATGTCGAGCGCAATGTTTGAGATAGTAACTAAAGGTGGGTGATGCGGGAATTTTTTGGTCAGATACCGATTGTTGGACACTACAAGAAAACAGGGTTTTAGCGACGGGGTAATCCGTCGCTAAAAGCCAAAAATCCGTCTCTAAAAGAATTAGCGACGGATTCACCGTCGCTAAATATCCCTCGTATAAAAGCCCGTCACTAATAGTTTAGCGACGGAATTTTTAAATCCGTCGCTAAATATGTCATTTTTACCGACGGATTTATTTTAATTAGCGACGGATATTCCGTCGCGAATTATATTCTTTAGCGACGGATTTATATTTTTGAGACGGAATATTCCGTCGCTAAAAAACTTATTTAGCGACGGAATATTCCGTCGCTAAATAACTGATTGTAGGAATACTTTAGCGACGGAATTAATCCGTCGCCAAAAGTCAATTTTTTTTTTGAATTTTTTTTTTTCAATTACCCAAACCTGTAATACAATTTTCAAATCTCAACAACAACGCGCAATAATCAATACAGAAAGAAATATATATAATCAATTATAAAAAAATTTTATAATAAAAAAATTCATATATGTACAAGCCGGGAACCGGATATAGCCGGTTAGGAGAGGGGAGAAGAGTACAAGGCGGGCACGGGGGGGGGGGGAAGCTAGGAACGGGCACGGGAAGGGGCTCATCAGGGGTTCCCGAGTCCCGGATCTGGATCCTGCTGATCCGGGGCCGGGGCGGCCTGTCCAGCAGTGCCCTGCTCCCTGATCATCCGGCACACCACTGTAGCAATGCGCTGGATCTCCTCGTCGTCCAACTGAGGCCGAGGAGCCGGTGTCTGTGGAGGGGCAGCAGGGGGTGAGGACGCTCCTATCACGGCACGAGCAGTCGTGCTAGGCAGGCCGCGTATGCGGCCTTTCGGCCGATTCACGACCTCCGGCGTATCCAGCCATCGCTTCAACCCCCCAGTACTCGCAGCCGTACTAGTGGACGCTGATGGCTGTCCGGACTGCTGCTCGGACCCCCTTAGCTGTTCATACGAGGCCTGCAAAAATAGTGGTTTAACGATATGTTAGGGCATTAATTAACGAAACAGACATTGAGGATAGAAAGAAAAAACATTAACTTAAATAAATTGACTCACATCGATCCGCCGGGCAATATCTGAAATATAGTCGCCCGCCCGGTGCGTCTCGTCCTTGTCCTTCTTCCGCACGTGCGTCTGATTATACGTCAGAGCTACGACCTCATCGTCCTCCAGATCCGGGTGCTCGACCGCGTTCTTGTGTCGGACGATGTCGTGTGGCACCGACCCCCCCGTGTGCGTCGGATCTTTGTTCTGTCTGTTCTCAGTCCCGCTCTTACTCTTGGCGTCCCAACCTGGATCCGTAGCCCACCGATCTATCATCTCCCCCCATACACGGTGAGATATCCAATGTGGGGGATATCTCGCCATGTCCGTCATCGGGGCACCCGCGGGCAGCGCCTTCTTCGCCCGGTCCCGTGCATCGTGGAGCCATCGGCGGTAATTCTTGCCGATGTAGGCAAAGAAAGCCTGCTGCCCCAGTACCTGCTGCTGAGGCGTGTCAAACGTGAACCCCTCCTGTAAGGCATTCAATAACACAAATTAACAACATAAAACAAACTGTAATTTAACATTTACTAACGCTGAAAAAAATACTTCACCGTACCAGCCACTCCTCCCATAGGGCCTCCCTCGCAGCGGCATCCCAGTCCTTCCAGTACAGGCGTGGCTCGAAGAATCGGCCCTTCACAAGAACGCCGATCTTCGTCCTCGCAATATTCTCCAGGATCCTGCCAAAGAAGTAATTAAATTAATTAATACAGTTCAAATATAAATTAACACCCCAAAATTTTAAACATAAGGCATGGGGTGATATTTTTAGTACTTACAGGCCCTCCTGCGTGAGCGTAACTCTCTGTTTACGCTGGGGGTCGATGCGTACCCCGCGTGTCGGACCACGGCCTCGTCGAGATCCTACAAAACACAGACATTAATACAGTTCAAATATAAGGCTAGCGAAAATGTACGAAACACCGTTATCAACTATACCTGAGGTAGAACCCACGGAAGATGGAGAATGCACGCGCGTGTGGGATGAATCTGCGTCGGGCTGGGGCGACGGCTCGAGCTGGGGCGACGGCGATGGCTGGGGCGACGGTGACGGCGACGGCTGGGGCTGGGCCCCCGATGGCTGTCCGCGATCACTCTGTGCCTCGTCATCAGTAGGCAATGACGAGGTGGGACTAACCGGGGAGGAAGCAGCTCGGCGTCCAGCCCGGCCACGAATAGCCCGTATCCTATCCATATCTGACTTCATATAGATTATATACAAAGACATTAACACGTGAAAAACAATAATTTAGGCATACATCATCATCGGCACTATATATATATATATATATATATATATATATATATATATATATATATATATATATATATATATGAACGGATGTGCAAAAACACATCAATAAACACCAAGTTCTAAAATGTTACTACATTTTTCCCGTGATGTTACAACATTACAAGTCAATCATTTTCAGTTTGCGAATCATCTTCATCACTTTCGTCGTCGCCCTCTTCTTCGTGGGACTCGTCGTCCTCTTCATCTTCTAATTCATCCTCTTCATCAGTAGACTCGGTCACATCATCTCCAACACTTTCAACATCTTCCGCGTCATCATCTACGACTTCTTCTCCCACAAGAAGTGTTGTTGGAAGAGGAAGATCGTCCTCCTCGTTGTTGACCTCAACAGGGAACAAGACACGTGGTTGGTCGGCTTGAAAGGAGTCTAGCTCACTGTCATATGTCACGGGCAATTTCTTGGACTTGATAGTTGTATACCAATGAGATTTGGGATTGGCGACGTCCTCCGCGTAAAAGACTTGTACAGCTTGACTAGCAAACACAAAGGGCTCGTCTGATGCAAGTCTTGACTTGACATTGACATCTACAATCCCTTGAGAGCTAACACGGATTCCTCTACTGCATGTGACATCGAACCACGTACACTTGAACATTACCAGGCGGTTTTGGGAACCCAAATATGTTAGCTCAACAATCTCATCTAGCTCTCCGTAAAAATCCATGCAATTCTCGGCATAACAGTCGCCGTTGACCAAGACTCCACTGTTTTGGGTTTGTTTTGTTCGGTCATCATCTTTTACGTTAAACCTAAACCCGTTGATGATATAGCCTCCGTAACAGGATGTTTGTTTGTTAGGGCCTTCGGCTAGTAATTTCAAGCATGAGGCCACTGGTCTATCCATTGACTGAACCTATTGTAGATGACGGTAAAAATTAAGGATAAATCAGTATACTAATTGGCCACAGAACTGTATATAACACATAATATAATCTTGTTAAACAATCTTACACGAATTTTGAACCACTGCACAAATTGTGATTTTCGATGAGATTCAAGTCCAGCGGGATCAGTGATTAAGGATTCCGCATCGAACTCACTGCAAACCAATATAGTTGACTCACTTAACACACACTTTCAATTATGTACAACAATGTAAGTGAATTAAGACTTTAACTTACTCAACGAATGCCGAAACTTCATCGCAATTTAGAAGGGCATATATTGTTGCAGCACTGTACTCTTCATCCGTTAGCCATCGAGTATACGTTCGGCCGAACGGACTCCCTGGCTGCTTGAATATTGACAATTGCCCTTCCAAATTAGTGCTTGATCCGGGGTCATTTCGGCCTAGTTGATTTAACCTCGTACCAACATTAGGCCCGAAATATTGACTACAAAAGTTTACAAGTTCTTCCATTACGTAAGCCTCCGCAATTGAGCCTTCAACCCGAGCCTTATTACGGACTTTTTTCTTTAAATGGAACATGAACCTAGAAGTTTAGCGAATCGAGTTAGGTGAAATATCAATGATAACAGATGTCGCATTAAGTGTAAACGAACAACTATAACAATTTAAGGATTACCTCTCGAAGGGATACATCCACCGATATTGCACGGGTCCACCCATCTTAGCTTCATATGCCAAGTGAACAGGCAGATGCTCCATTGAATCAAAGAACGAAGGTGGGAAGATTTTCTCCAGCTTGCAAATCGTCACCACAATGTTCTTCTCAAGCACTTCCATGTTACTCACCCGGATCGTAGAAGCGCATATATCTCGAAAGAAATGAGATAATTCAGTCAAAGTCTCGCAAACAACCCGTGGCAACAGTCCCCGGAAGGCAATAGGAATGAATCTCTCCATGAATACGTGGCAGTCGTGACTCTTCATCCCTTGGAACTTGCATTCCGATACATTGCAACAACGAGATATGTTGGACGCAAACCCATCCGGAAGCTTCAAATTCTTAACCCACTGACAGACCTTCTCCACTTGTTTCTTGTCTAGACAGTAAGGTGCTTTCGGAAGTATGGTCCTCCCACTGACTGTCCGAGGATGCAATTCACGGCGTACACCCAACTGTTGTAGATCCCTTCTCGCTTTAAGGTGATCTTTCGATTTGCCCTTGACATTCATCACTGTGTTGAACACATTATCAAAAACGTTCTTCTCAATATGCATCACATCCATGTTGTTTCGGATAACGAGCGTCCTCCAGTAGGGTAACTCCCAGAAGATACAAAATTTTCTCCAGTTGTGCTCTTTCCCGAACCCTGCAATCTTCCGATCCGGCACACCCTTACCGTGTGGTATGTCAGTATCAAGTGCCTCCAGGTGTGAGAGTACTTCTTCACCAGATGGGTAGTCCAGTGTGACAACCTCACGCTCGATTGTCCCGTCAAATTTATCCTTCTGCCTACGAAACTGATGGCCCGGTGGCAAAAGCTTACGGTGACATCCGAACCACGAGGCCTTTCCGCCGTGCTTTAACGTATGACCGGGGTTCACGCCCATACAAGCAGGGCATGCTAGCTTCCCATGTGTGCTCCAGCCACACGTCATTCCCAATGCGGGGAAATCATGTATAGTCCACATCAAAGCAGCCCTCATCTGAAAATTTTGTTTAAGGGATGCATCATATGTTTCGACTCCATGATTCCACCATAATTGTTTTAACTCATCAATCAACGGCCTTAAATACACATCTATGTCCTTACCGGGACTCTTCGGCCCCGGAATAAGCAACGACAAGAACATATACGGCTTCTTCATGCACATGCCTGGTGGAAGGTTGTAAGGGACAATAATAACAGGCCAACAGGAGTAAGGCGTGGTAGACTGACCGAAAGGGTTGAACCCATCGGTTGCCAGACCAAGTCTAACATTCCGAACTTCCTGAGCAAAGACTGGATGCCTGCGGTCAAACTCCTTCCACGCCTCTCCATCAGCTGGGTGTGTCAGCACATCGGCATCGTTGCTGCGAGTCTCACGGTGAGCCCTCATATGTTCAGCTGTACTGGAGGAGTAGTACATTCTCTGAAGCCGTGGTGTGACCGGAAAATATCGCAATATCTTCCATGCAATGTTTTTCTTCTTCCCTTTGTCCGGTTTGTACCTCGAATGATCACATACCGGACATAATGACAAATCCTTATTCTCTTTCCAGAATAATACACAATCGTTATTGCACGCATCTATCCGGTCATAGCTCAACCCAAGTTTCCTCATCATCTTCTTCGCGTCATAGTACGACGGCGGTAGCTTTTCACTTTCGGGCAGTATTTCTTTGATGAAGGTAACAAACTCGTTAAAACCTTTCTCACTCAGCCCGTGGTCTGATTTCAACTGTAATAACCTGCTAACCGCAGACAGCCGTGTGTGTTTCGGAGCTCCATCCCACAGCGGCTCTTCCGCAGCTCTCAACAACTCATAAAACTGATGAGCCCCCTCGTTCGGCGGTTGTGGACTGTCGTTACCCCAGTCAACATTAGCATGCCCAGCATCCATAATCATATCTCGGAAATCATATCGTGCCTCCTCCCTAACTTCAGTTTGACTAGCCAGGTTGGACGACAATACTATCGTTTCCCCGTGCTGCGTCCACCTTGTGTATCCACCCATAAAACCGTACCGACGAAGATGCCATTTTACTTCAATTCTTTTTCTCCAGTGCAACAACTCACATCTACCGCACGGACACCTTATCTTATCAAGGTCAACATGTGCAGGATGCGCATAAGCGAAGTCGAGAAATTCGTCAACGCGACACTCAAAATCTTCAGCATTCTTCCTTTTCATCCAACTTCGATCGACTGACATGACGACTGAATTATCGTACTGTATACCACCTTCAATAATGACCAGTGATTAGGCATTGCCGATGTAAATATCAATGCATGAATGTTACAACATGTCTACATATTTCCCCTCCACTCTTGACACAGGTAGTGGTCCTATCCCATTCAGAAAAGCACATGTTTATAAAACAGTGAATAACTCATGCTTAGTCCGATGTCTGTGGAAAATTCGGCAGCACCTCCCCGCATTTCTCCAAGTACACCACATCGATTAGGTGTTCTAACATTCATCTAACCTTGCTCAGGAAGGTTTGACGGATGTTAGAACACCAGATCTGTATGCACCCAGAGAAACACACGAGAACGTGTACCAAATATCCACGACATAGAACATAAAGCATGAGTCAAAATACTGTTTTATAAACAATTAGCTTTTCCAAACTGTCCAAACTGGACATCCAAAGGCTCATTACAAGGCATTACCTTGTAATGAGTACCTTTGAACGGGAACTAAGGGTTTCTATGCATGCATGTGTTCAGAAATTGATAAGATATGCAAGAATCTTTCCGAAATATCAAAACTACAGAATGATCGTTGCATATGTTACCAATTCCACATTAAATAGAACTCGTTGGCAACGAGTTGAACCATCTCGTTGCCAATGGACTTCTCAAAACAACAATTAATATAAAGAAGGCAGGGTTTGTAAACAACGAGTAATTGAACCATCTCTGGGCAACATGGAGTAATTATGGGATGTACAAGGGCTAATTAGGGCTAACTGGGTTATTAGGGTTAATTACGATTATTAATTATAGCTGATTAGGGTTGATTAGGACTAATTAGGGTTATTTAGTCCTAATTAGGGTTTAATTGTGCCGAGTAGTGATGATTAGTCCTAATTAGGGCTAATTGGGCTTAATTGGGTTATGTTAGGGCTAATTAATGTTAATGAGGGATAGTTTCGGATAATTATAGCTGACTAGGGTTGATTATGGCTAATTAGAGTTATGTAGTCCTAATTAGGGTTTAATTGTGCCGAGTAGTGCTGATTAGTCCTAATTAGGGCTAATTAGGCTTAATTGGGTTATGTTAGGGCTAATTAATGTTAATGAGGGCTAGTTTCGGATAATTATAGCTAATTAGGGTTGATTAGGACTAATTAGGGTTATTTAGTCCTAATTAGGGTTTTGATGGTGCCGAGTAGTGCACATTATGACTAATTAGGCTAACTACAATCAATATGCGCATAATTGGGTTCATTTGGGCTAATTTGGGGTAATTACAGCTAATTTGAATTTCATCAGGTTCTTAGGGTTAATTAAAACTAATTAGGCTCGTTAGAGCTAATTAGGGTTAATTGATTTACTAAAATATTGTTAATCAGGACTAATTAGGGGTAATTATAGCCAGCGCTGGAGCCACGATTAGATTCCAGGGGGTGCATGCTAAAAATGTCGCATTAACCTAACTAACCTAAATTTAATGCACATTCAACAACCTCAATTTCGACACCTCATATAGGGTGTCGATATGGTGTCCGATACGTGTCTGACACCTCCGGACACGTGTCCGACACATACCGACACGTGTCCGACGCCTTTGGACACGTGTCCGAAGCCACCGGACACGTGTCCGACGCCCACCGACACGCACCTCCAGACACATCGGCATACGTTAATTTATTTTTTAAATGTCGGACACCGTCGATCAGACGTGTTGTCCGTGTCTGCGCTAACTAACAGGTATCTCAATCCAATTGGGTCCCATCCTCCGTCAACAATCTCAATTCCGACACCTCATATAGGGTGTCGATATGGTGTCCGATACGTGTCTGACACCTCCGGACACGTGTCCGACACATACCGACACGTGTCCGACGCCTTTGGACACGTGTCCGAAGCCTCCGGACACGTGTCCGACGCCCACCGACACGCACCTCCAGACACATCGGCATACGTTAATTTGTTTTTTAAATGTCGGACACCGTCGATCAGACGTGCTGTCCGTGTCTGCGCTAACTAACAGGTATCTCAATCCAATTGGGTCCCATCCTCCGTCAACAACCTCAATTCTCAATTCTCAAATGCTCAATGCAATAAAAATTAACAAAAACCACACATTCAATCCAATTGGGTCCCATCCTCCGTCAATAATCTCAATATCTCAAATGCTCAATGCACAATTAACAATCTAAAATCATCAATTAATAATCGCAATTACTTCAAATGCACAGCTAATAACCTAAAATCATCGATCAATAATCACAATTCTAAAACGCACAATTAACAACCTAAAATTATCAAACAAATGATCAATGTTCAAATGGGAAAAAAATGTTCAAAATTCACATATCCGATGCGCTTGAATTATTTCAATTTAGGGTTCGATTGTATTAGGGCATTCAATTTAGGGTTCAATTTAGGGTTCAATTACTTCAATTTAGGGTTCAATTTGGGGGTTTTATTGATTCAATTTAGGGTTCAGTTAATTTGAGGCATTCAATTTAGGGTTCGGTTGGATTAGGGCATTCAATTTAGGGTTCAATTAGGGTTCGGTTAGATTGGGGCAATCAATTTAGGGTTTAATTAGGGGTTCAATTAGTTCAAATTAGGGTTCGATTCAATTAGGGCATTCAATTTAGGGTTCAATTACTTCAATTTAGGGTTCAATTAGGGGGTTCTATTGATTCAATTTAGGGTTCGGTTGATTTGAGGCATTCAATTTAGGGTTCAATTAGGGTTCGGTTAGATTGGGGCAATCAATTTAGGGTTTAATTAGGGGTTCAATTAGTTTAATTTAGGGTTCGATTCAATTAGGGCATTCAATTTAGGATTCAATTACTTCAATTTAGGGTTCAATTAGGGGGCTCTATTGATTCAATTTAGGGTTCGGTTGATTTGAGGCATTCAATTTAGGGTTCAATTAGGGTTCGGTTAGATTGGGGCAATCAATTTAGGGTTTAATTAGGGGTTCAATTAGTTTAATTTAGGGTTCGATTCAATTAGGGCATTCAATTTAGGATTCAATTACTTCAATTTAGGGTTCAATTAGGGGGCTCTATTGATTCAATTTAGGGTTCGGTTGATTTGAGGCATTCAATTTAGGGTTCAATTAGGGTTCGGTTAGATTGGGGCAATCAATTTAGGGTTTAATTAGGGGTTCAATTAGTTTAATTTAGGGTTCGATTCAATTAGGGCATTCAATTTAGGATTTACTTAGGGTTCAATTATGGTTCAATTACTTCAATTTAGTGGTCGGTTGAATTGAATAAACAATACAGAGGCTTTCTTATCCTGATGTCATGCAATGGCCCATAATCTATGACCTTTCAGCGTCACCATGATCTATATCGGTGTTACAGACTAACTACCGAATATGGTTTTCTTCCCTACCTCGTCAAGAATTAAGGAAAATTAGAGATAACAAGTTCAAGTTCTTCAATAAGCCAAGATCCGTCTGAACAACAAAGTGAATGACATCATAAATAATTCAGATAATTTAGGGCAATTGACAAATTAACAAAAAATTGAACCTAAATTGACATACAAATCTAAATAATTCAGATAATTAAGGACAAATAACAAAAAATTGAACCTAAATTGAAGACAAATTAACAAAAAATTCAGATAATTTAGGGCAATTGACATACAAATCTCGAGGTGGGTACGACGGCGCCGGCGTTGGTGGTGCGGCGGCAGTGGTGGGTTTCCTTGCGCGGCGACAGTGGAGGCTTTGTGGCACGACCGGAGTGCAAGGCTTGGTGGCGCGGCGTCGGGTGGGGGACGGGAGTGTCGCCGGAGCTGGGTCGCCGTAGAGAAGGGTCGCCGGAGGTGAGAACGGCGGTGGGTGGGTGGGAGCAGAATTTCAGAGAGAGAACGGGGAGAGAGAAAGAAACCAGATCTGGATTTAAATGGAGGATCTTTAGCGACGGAATAAGACCGTCGCTAAAACTCCGTCGGTGAATGTCTTATTATAAAGACTTTTGCGACAGAATTTTTAGCGACGGTTTTATTCCGTCGTTTAAATAATTTTAAAAAAAAAACTCAAAATTACTAATTTTATAAAAAATATTTAGCGACGGTAATTCCGTCGCTAAAAGTCCGCCGTTAAAACTCCGTTGCAAAATACTTTTACCGACGGTGTATTCCGTCGGTAATAGTATTTTGCAACGGAGTTTTAACGACGGTATATTCCGTCGCTTAAAGACATGTTTAGCGACGGAATACCTTCCGTCGCTAAAACTCCGTCGCAAAATACATATTTTCTTGTGGTGGGATGCACCACATGGCTGTGACGTGCAGGTTTTGGCCAAGGTCAATGAGGAGGCTTCTCCGGGCAGATCGCGTTAGTCGAGTTCAGTAGTCTTATCAACTTTTGGAGTTGGCATGGTTATCAACAAAAGTGGATTCTGCTTGACTGCTTATGGTGATCTCTTATCTGTAATTTGGTGTCTTTTGTCATGGTTGTCTTGTGGCTTCTTTTATCTTTCGTTGTCTTCGACTGGGTTGTTCTCCTTGTTTCTTGTTAGTGTCTTTACTTGTGTAAAGGCACGCTAATCTTTTTTGTGGTAGTCTTTCATACGTATTATTGGCGCTGAAGCCATTCGCCGTTTTGTCGCTCTCGGTTATGCGCGAGGCTTGGCTTTGTGCTACTCCTTGTCTGGGGATCCGTCGTGGCGGGGTGCAGTCAGATGTTATTTCTATGGAGGAAATCATTTATGCATGTTGCCTCTTGTAAGGATTGGGGCCGAAGTTGTTTGTTTTTTTGCTGCTCTTGCTTGTGCAAGGAGAATTCGCTTTATGCAGCTCCTTGTATGGGAATTTGCCATGGGGAATGCAGTCACATGTTACTTCTCATTTTTATTTTTTTTAGTACTCCAGCTACTTCTACATAATTAGATTAGTAGCTAGGATTTTTGTCCAAAGCTCAAAACAAAATGTGTTTATATTCGAATATCTAGTTGCTGAAGGAATATATTTAGGTGATGTGCATGTTATATTCTTCATACGCTTATATCTCGTAAGGAACAGGTCGTTGCAGATACAATGTCTGAGATTTTACCTTTAAGCTAGCCAAAGATCTTTATATTACAAGAAGGCCACTATGTTCAAACTGAGGGCAAGTTATGCTCAACCAGTTGTGTGACGCATTACTCGGATTGAAACTCTTTTTACGATTCCCAGTTTGTTTTTTCTTCAGTGAACTAGTCTTCTTTGTTTTATTTTGACTGGGAGCAATAGACTTACTGTATGAGAATAATTTGATAGCATGTGAGTCAACAGAAAGTGATAACCGCAGCACATACAACGAGAAAGTTATGATTAACCTTTAGTTTGTCGATCATAAGTTTTGTATGCCATTACTGTATGGGACGGAAATATACCCAAAGAGGCGTAGGCTTTTGGAAAGTGGAGTCTTGCCTTGAAGCCATTTTATCAGTAAGGACAAGATTAATGAAGTATGTTCCTTTATTATAGTAGCATCCTTTCTAGACATTTTGTTTCGCACGTGTCAAATCCACATCATTGGGGTGCCTCTGATGTAGTCAATGTGCAATTAAGCCAAACTCAACAAAGGCACATTGTCACCACCCTAGAGTTTGAAAAGCACAACTCTGCCTCAAGTGTGCGATACTTAGGCAAATCACCCCATGGACGCCTAAGTCAGCCTTACTCTCCTTCTTGCATGTCTCAACAAGTCCCATGTCAATCCGTCTTTTCCTACACACTAAGTGTGTTGGCCACACTCCTCGCTTGAGCCTTTTGATATCACACACTCATAGAATGGCAAAGTTGGCAGAAAGGAAAGAAATAAGATATGAGACAACCTCTTGATTATCGGATAAATATATTTCATGGAGGATTACAACTAAAGTCTTATCTCCTTGTTTATATTAATCCAATTCCTTAATGGATGGTGGTGATCAATCCTATCTTATGGCCACCATAAAGATTTTAGAAGTCTCTGGCAACCTACAAGCTTACCTACCACTCTAGATATATTTTACTAAAATATTCATTTTCAAGATAATACATGATAATCCTAGATTATTAAAGAACATTCATGAGATCTTATGCAACATCCCTGTAAGCGCATGTGTGTCATCCCAGTAAGTGCCTGAGCAGAGGAGATTTCGATGTTGGGCGGGTTATGGCAACACGATCCCACAATAGATGTGATGTCTTCCTCGAGTCTTATAAA
Organism: Escallonia herrerae; assembly: GCA_033070095.1. Taxonomy (NCBI): domain Eukaryota; kingdom Viridiplantae; phylum Streptophyta; class Magnoliopsida; order Escalloniales; family Escalloniaceae; genus Escallonia; species Escallonia herrerae. The sequence continues at coordinate 7,181 of JAVXUP010004883.1, read as the reverse complement.
GGTTTCTCAACTTGTTCCTCATTTTCTACAAAAGGGCACCATAGAACCACTCAAAAGTGACACATCATACAACCACTTATTTCTTACCAGCATATGAACACGAGAGCATTAGTAACCTTCGACACCCACCCAACACCTATCACTCTACCAATAGGGAGTCTCGCTTATCCTTTGCGGTTTGCTGTCGAGGACCTGCAGTGCATGACGAGATTTCAACCTTTTTCATGAAGATTTATAAATCCCAAAAATCCACTTACTCATCCAAAACTTTAACATACCGATGTCAAATCCACACTAGTTCAGAAAATGACCTCATAGACTAAAACATCAGCTATTTAATGAGATTTTTGAAGTCTATGAATGGTAAAGCAAAGAATAAGGTTTTGTGAAAATTGAATATGTTGCACGCTTTTTTCTTTTTTACATGACGTATGTTGGACAGTGTAAAACAATTGGAGAGGTCATGTGGAGGGCTTTGCTCTATTCTTTTGCAACAAAAAAGGTGGTGACATTAAGCCAAGATGTTGTACCAAATTTTTTTGTTCATAAAGGATGTTTGACACCATATCACTACACCTTATCTCCATTTTAAATGACTTCACTTTTACCCGATTGTGGGAAGATGCCTATAATCTCCAATATAGCAATAATTAAAGGTCATTTGCAATAGTTAATGGCATTTTTGTATGCATTCTACAATCTTATGAAAATGCAGTCGTTGTTTCAGCGCTGCGGATGTTTTGTTTATTTGATTGTAACAAGCAGTTGCTTGCTGGATGTACCTCATTGTGCTTCTCTCCCTCTCCCTCACCTCTCATCCCTCCACCCTGCCCCCCCCCCCCCCTCCCGCCCCTTCTTCTTTGTCTCTAAGTAAGTGTAATCTTGGTACCAACAAGCAAAGTGTTTTGCGTCCGTCATGCTTTGAAGTTGCAGTAGGTTATAGACCAAAGATTGTACTACTAGTGCCCTAGCTTTTGATAAAAGAAATTTATCATAATAGAAAAGCTCATATAGTCCTGCACCGTGCACAGAATTTCGTAATTAAAGTCAACAACCTAAAGATAAACCATTGTGCTAGGTATTTATTTTGTAACAACTCTTCTTTCTACTATATGTAATTAGGGAATGATAGATCAAAAAGGGTTAGCCATACATCCATCAACGTTAGTCTGTAATATATCAACCGAAAGGCGATCGATGGTATCATAACTTCCACAAAACTATGGCCTTCCAACCCCAGTCCAAAAGTTATTTGCGAAACTCGCATCCTTATTACAACCCAGTTGCTTTAAAACAATATGTCTGTACAAAAGATGGGTGTTTTCGAATCTCGCATCTTTATCACTTGAAAGTTTTATATAATAAGTTAGTTCATTAATTAGTTAGAGTTTCAAAATATTTAGATTTAGTTTTCTAACTATAGAAGGCTTATTAATATAAAAATTAAATTATTATAAATAAGGACCCATTGAAGATAATATTATTTTTATTTTTTAGATATATAAATTTCAATATTCATATTAGAGAGTGGTTTTGAGGATACAATACTCAAAATTAAGTCTTAATAAGTTAATCCATCAATTAGTTAGAGTTTCAGAACGTTTAAATTTATTCTTTCAATTATACAATGCTTACTAATATATAAATTAACTTACCAAGAAATAAGAACCACGTCCAAGATAGTATTTCAGACTTTTAGTACCACTTATAATAGTTATAGTTCTATGTCATATTGAAAACATGATGTGATGATTTGTCACGTAAAGAAGCTCTCGGTTCGTTTATTATATATTATTATATTGATATAGATTGCTTTAAAACAATATATCTGTACAAAAGATGGGTGTTTCAGAATTGATCGTGGTGAGAAATCATTAGGTGATTTTTTCAAGACTAAAAGATGCTTAATATCACTGCATTTATTTGAACGATTATGATAATCCTTACATAAGTTCACTGCATTTGCTGTGAATTATTATGACATCTTACATTTTACATATGTCCGTACAGTTTTATGTGAGTTAAGTGTCTAGGTAATTTTTTCGAGAATAGAATTAAGATGCTTAATATCACTGCATTTATATCAACCATTATGATAATCTTCACACTAGTCAATAAATGTGACTTCTTACATTATACATTCGTCCATACAGGTGTATGTGAGTCAAATATTGTAATATATGACCGATTTTATTGCCAAACTGTTTTTTTCCGAGGAAGTATCATTACGAAGTTTATTTGGTAGATATTCTAATATTTCGTGCATCTTGTGTTGGACGTATGCAACTCAGCTCCAGTTACCCTAATTAGAATAATCCAATGATCACTAATTACAATCTTAATGAGAAACATTACATATTATGCACTTACAACTATTTCATTCATGTTGATAGGAGAAGTGTTCGATCTTAATTGAGGCACCCAACATTTTTCATGATGATGCCTAGAAGAGGAAACACCAAGACTTTTCCTTGTTAACAGATTGACCTGATTAAACTTTAATTTCACAAATATCAATTTTTTCCGCTAACCAACAGGCGGATAAGGAAAGTGTAGATTTTACCGATTTTGCTGAGGCTCGAAGTCTCTATTAGCAAATTAAATGGAGGCTTTCAATTCTGTGCAGCTAACTCAGTGCTTAGTTTGCTACATGCTGACAATAATTTAGACCCTAACAACACGTTCGATAATAGGAGGGGGTGGGGAGAGGGTAGATTATGCGTATAACTAAGCGAATTCCTTTTTTTTTTGCTTTTAATCAAATTTGGATGGCGCTTTTTTAAACGGTGCAGCTAGCCTAAGTGCTTAGTTTGCTTGAAACATTCACAAATTTAGACCCTAACAACACGTTTAAGATGTGGAATCAAAATAAGCTTTCGGACAACTAGAAGCTTCTTGACCGTGGAGTCTAGTCTACTCAGGGGAATAACAGCAACGACAGCAGCGACGACTGATTCCTCCATTGATTCTGACTTGTAATGTTCAAACGTACGCTTCCGCGTTTTTTCGGTACCCCAAAATGCCCAAGGAGAAAAAGTGTTGTACATTCTTGAAATTGAGAACGCTGCCTCGATCAAAACTCAAAATGGTCTACCAACTTACTATTCTTCTCCTGCTACCTCTCTTCCTTACTTTCCTTCCTGCGGGACAAGCTGACCTCGCCGCCGACAGAGCCGCCCTCCTTCGCCTCAGCTCCGCCGTCGGCGGCCATACCCTTCAGTGGAACCAATCCGACCCAACTCCATGCTCGTGGAAGGGCGTAAACTGCGACAACGCCACCAACCGGGTCACCGCCCTCCGCCTTCCAGCCGCCGGCCTTTCAGGCCAAATACCTCTAGACACCATTGGAAGCTTAACCCAACTCCGTAACCTCAGCCTCCGGGGAAACTCTCTGTCCGGCCAGCTCCCCTCCGATATAGCCTCCCGCTTCGAGCTTCGTTACCTCTTCTTGCAGCAGAACCAGTTCTCCGGCGAAATTCCGTCGAGCTTATTCGATTTGAGTCGCCTCGTTAACTTGAACCTCGCTGGGAATAACTTCTCCGGTGGGATATCGCCCGGGTTTAACAAACTGACCCGGTTGAGAACCTTGTATTTAGAGAATAACCAACTCACTGGGTCACTCCCGGTCGAGTTAAGGACCCTGTCAACTCTTAAGAATTTCAACATGTCTTTTAATAGACTCAGCGGGTCAATCCCGTCCAGCCTAGCTAGATTTTCTTCTCTGTCCTTTTTCAACAATTCTTTGTGCGGTTCCCCTCTTCCTTCTTGTACTAATGGAGGTAATAAGCTTTCCGGCGGAGCAATTGCCGGGATTGTAATCGGGTCGGTTATCGGGTTGCTTTTCATTCTTGCCGTTTTGGCAATTTTATGGAGGAAAGCAAAACACAGCAGTGTACGTACCTCGCTGCCAGTCAAGATGCCATCACCCGTGCAGCCGCTCCAATTTGAAATTAGCAGTCCAGAAAATCGGGTGTTCGAAAATGGTTTTCTGGATCCCGTCACGGGTGCTGGTAAGGTGGCGACGGTGGTGGCAGCACCGAGGGTGGTGAACGTGATTGAGAAAGTTGGTGATGAAGGGTTGGTGTTTTTTGGGGATGGGGATGGGGGTTTTAGTTTGGAGGAGCTGTTGAGGGCTACAGCTGAGGTTCTAGGGAAGGGGACTCTGGCGAGTACTTATAAGGCATATTTGGAAAGTGGGGGTGAAGTAGTCGTGAAGAGGTTGAGAAATGTATGTCTTACTGAAAGGGAGTTCAGAGAGAAGGTGGAAGGGTTGGGGGTTTTGGTTCATGAGAATTTGGTACCACTAAGAACATATTATTATGGGAAAGAGGAGAAGCTTCTTGTCTATGACTGCATGCCCTTGCTAAGCCTGTCTGAACTTTTACATGGTGAGCCTTCTCATTTTGCTCTTCTATACTTAAAAGGCTTATGCATCAGTTTGTCTTCTTTTCATTGCTCACACCTATGTAAATGTGAGAATTTGATAACAAGGGCCACTAATGCCACGCGATTGTAGCTGATGATCACATCTATATGGCATGTTTAGCATAACCTGTGAGTCGTAGTGACACTCATTGTGACACAGAGGACGCTATGCGTTAGAGGTGCTAAATTATCACTTTCTCGACACACCTGTTCAAGTAATAGCCGCAAACTCTGTTTTAGAACCAAAATGTATGCGCTAAAAAACGTTCAGTTAAAATTAGGAGGCCTCAATGACCATGGGTCGAACTTACCCAATTTTTCTGTTTACTGCCTAGCCGTACGCCTGTACCTAATGAATCTTTTTGGGAATCAATATCAGCAATAGCTAGGAAGATGCTACAATTCTCAGTCCCAGAGGCCGCTTTCAAATTTTGGCCCTGCTTCTCTGAGGCAGAGGGGTTTAATGCTTTTTTTAGGATTGAGGGTAGCATAATTGCACAAGGACTCAACCAATTGAAAGAGCATGAGTGAGATAAATCCTTTTACCTAATGATTACATTAATGCTTGGAATGCTAGCAGAGCTGGTCAGAGTGCTTCATATGAGGTTGATGAGGGCTCATGGCTTGTCAGCATGCCATTAAGTAAAATGATCACAATTACATGTTTGGAATGACACCAGAACTGGTCGTAGTGCATCATAAAGCCAGAGTTTTATTCCTCAAAGATGAATATCAGTTCACTTTTCCTTTACTTCACACAAGAGAAGCATAACTTGTCTTAAGAAAAACAGAGCTTCTTTCTTATTTTTTGCCATGTATCAGTGCATCCAGATATACCTATAAATTTCATGTTGGCGTAACAAGATCAGTCCATGATCAGAGCCCTAACAAAACAACCATCATATGTGATGTACAGGGAACGGAGGCGCATACAGATCACAATTGACTTGGGAGATCAGGAGTAGAATTGCAGTTGAAGTCGCCACTGGCCTCAAGTATCTCCACTCCAATAATATCGCCCATGGCAACATCAAACCATCCAATATCCTCCTCACAGACCAATACAGTGCTTGCATCACGGATTTTGGCATTACACAACTTGTTTCCCCTGCTGTCACACCAAACCCAACGGGCTTTCGTGCACCTGAGATGGTGGATTCCCGGAAAATCTCCCAAAAGGCTGATGTCTACAGTTTTGGTGTCATGCTTTTGGAAATACTGACTGGCAAGGCAGCGTCAGATGCTTTTGGTGACGGAGTTGATTTGCCTCGTTGGGTGGAGTCAGAGAAGTGGGCTATCGATGTTTTGGATACCGAGCTGCTCAAGAACAAGGATGTTAAGGATCAAATGTTCAAGCTCTTGCATCTTGGAATTCATTGCAGTTCCGAGTACCCTGAAAGGCGCCCACCGATGGATGTAGTTACTAGGCAAATAAAGAAAATCTGTGGGTTGCCACCTCAAAATGGAGAAGGATCGTGATACCTTCTGTCTTGCCTCTTGCTCAACGTTACAAGGGAGGCATTTACAAGCTTGTCTTTCATGTGGAATCATGTTTATTCATCTTTCTCCTTTCTGAAAATTCTTTAAGAGTTTGTGAGAAATCTCCAGCTGTGGTATATTCTATTTGCTATGACGAATGTCGATTCTCATGGGTTCTTGAAGCAGTTTTGTAGAGGTGGGGAGGTTGATTCAGGATGTAAAGTTTCAACATGTATATACTTATCCGATATACTATCCATTTTGTGCAACCGAAGGCATTCTTGAACAACTTTGGTCCGTAAGATAGCGTTTTTTTATTTTTCTTTTTTCTTTTTCCTTTTTCTTTTAGGGTAACACCATACAAGGGACTAAAAGCGCGTTATAATCCTCTTCTTATAGTCTGGTGGTGTATCTCCAGTAAATTCTCATAGCTTCTTACATGATAAAAAACTAAACACAGTCTTACAGAATAAAGAGGTAGCCCCATACAAGTTAGTAACCTGAGAAAAATCTGTTTGTCACCTTTGTATTCTCGCCTATCTTGCAATGTAAGAAGATTCTATCTTCTAGAATCTTCTCCCATTCAAATCTGCGAGTCCCCACTTTAGCAAAAAATGCAGTTTCATGAATTGTAAGTTTGGCAATCAACCTACACCTGGATCAAATGGCTTTGTATGTACAGCATAACAGGTGCCCGTTGACCATGGGGAATCCACTGCTTTGATGTGCACCAAACTAAAGAATACGTCAAGCAAAGAAGGTTGACTTTGAACTGTTCTCTCACCTTTCAACATGCGGAATCAACTGCCTTGATGGGGATGGGTCGACTTTAAACGACAGATGGAACAAGATCTTAGCTTTGTTTGGCAAGAACAAGCCTAACCTCATAACATACTCATAGAGCTAATACTGTAGCAGTAGTTATAATGCTACGGATCAGATTACACAAGTGCCAAACAAGACTCCTCTGTACATCCCCTCTGAAGCATTATAATGTTGGCCGCGAGAACGTGATATTCTTGATTTTAACCGTAGCAGCAACAGTCAAATTGTCAAGCTAATGGTAGGCCAGTCCATGGGCTGGGCTAAGCTGGGTGGGCTTATGTGCAAGATTTTAAAAGGTGAAACATGGACCCAGCCAGCTCGACCCTGGCTTGGCCCTAGCTAAACCCAGCCCCAGCTCAGACCCGACCAAACCTCGCCTGACTCAGACCCAGGTGTTTATTTATTTATTTATTCTTTCAAGATGGAGCCCTTCATTTTCCCGGATTTTGAGG
>JAVXUP010004882.1:0-24870 GCA_033070095.1 Escallonia herrerae | reverse complement strand
GCATTGTTAATAAATTGGGTCAATGGACCCATTATCCGCCCACTAACAGATAATGTGTATTTGTTAGTCTGGATAATTACAGTTAATTAGAGGATATTTATCTCCTAAGTGTTTGAGGTAAATACATCTTTATCTCCTAAGAGTTGGAGGTAAAGCCAGTCTCTAATTGTATCTCTATATAAAGGCTAGAGATATCCCAATAAATAAAGGAAGTCATAGCAATAATCCCTCTCTCTATAGCACTCTCTCTAGAGCAATCACCAAGCTCTAGGATTTGGTTCGTGGACGAAGAACTCGACTCTAGTAGCCGTTTTCGTACCTGCGAAAAAGATCAAGCGTGTTGGAGGCTCGTAACAACAAGGATCCTACGTCGGAATTTTCGGAGACTTCGTACGGTATGTTTTCGAACCCATTACGTGTTACGTGGTAGCACGATAATTGTTGTAATCGTTTCAACATTGGTATCAGAGCATGATTACTTGTTGATTCGCCTTTAACATGCTAGATTAAATTATGTGCATGTTACGATTTTTTCCGGATACATGAATGAGACCCATTATTAAAATTCGAAATTTTTTGAGCATGTTTTTCTGAAAAATAATTAGATGGTTTTGTTCTCCTATGGTTGAGGATGAACTCCATAAAATTTCGTGATTTTTGGATGCATGATTTGTGAGAAATCACGATTTTATTTTTCAAGAAAACTGTGGTTTTTTCGAGTTTTGGGACTCAAATTCGGAGCATGATATTCTGTTTTTATCATGATCGGTTGGTACATAATTAATCTATGTTGTATAAGCTTTCCAACGATATATCGTACGCATTATTTGGCTTAAAAACGAGAGAGATATGGCATCCCGAAGTTGGCATCGCGACATGGCGGCGGCTGAAAAAATTAGGGTTTAATGAGGATGAACAGTAAATCACGCGCGGGCCATGCGCTGAAGACACGTGTCACACACCAAGGGGAGTTGCCACGCGCCCACACGCCGTGCTTCTCCCACGCGCGCGTGTATGCCACGCGCCAGTCTAGAAATTCAGAAGTTGCCCACGCGCATGGCGGCGCGTGGGAGCGCGTGCGGCTGTTTTCTGGTCGGTCTTCGTCACCGCCGGCGAGTGGAGCTCCATCTTGCCTTCTGGTTTTTTCTATGGTATTAAATTACCTTTATACCCTCTGTGTGTGTTCTGTTTAATTTTTAAACGACTTTTTCTATGGAAAATTAACTTTAAAATTTTGTTTTATACACACAGAATTTTTATTTAATTTCAGAGGGCATATTAAGGATAAATTTACTGTTTGCCAATTTTTTAGGATTTATCTCTCAGTTTTTGGTCATTTGTGAGTATTTTTGTGGTACTTTTGTGGTTCCCAAAAATACGAATAATGCGTAAATATTATTTTTTGCACTTCGTGAGTAGCAATAAATATTTTTGGAGAGTTATATGACATAGATAAATTATGTCTAATTTGTTACATGCTTGCCTTGATTTGTGTTATGGTTTAAATATACTTTTGAGGTATATTTGTTGGGTTTTTGGTAAATCCACACTTTTAAACCATTTATATTTTCAAGGCCCTTGTCGCCCGTTTTCCTTGGGAGGAGAATGTGGCCTATTCATCCATTTTATTACCCTGTAACTTCTTATTTGAGTATGCTAGTTTTAGGTTAAATGGATGGATATTAGATTGGCATTCTAAAGAAACTTATGTTTAATGTGTTTACTCTTGTTTTAAGAAAATTCTTTTGAGAATAATGTGTTGTGCGGCATCTCCATTTGTTTTATTGGAGTAGTTTGTAGTAGGATTCTCAAAGATGTTGTATTCTGCTATTTCCCTGTATATTTCGAGAAAGCCTTGTACGGGGATGTAATTTCGCACGCACATTATTCAAACCAGAATTTTCTTAGCATAAGTTATTAGAATGCCAATAGGGCTCAATGGAGTCCTTGCAAATTTAATTGCATGGTGCAATTTTATATTGTTCTAAATTATCATGTGGATGATTTATTATATTGTGGCTTATATGATGATGAAATTTATTGCGAAAAATTACTTGAAAAATATTTTTCCCAACTCACATACATGGGAGATGATTACGAGCTTAGCAGATTTTCGATTTCATGATGTGAGGAAGGATTATGTTTTTCATTTGAATTTTTTGAAATAAAAAATAAGGATGTATAATTAATGTCTTTTCCTTGCGCAATCTAATGTAGTGAAAATAATGGCCACCAAAAATGTCATAGCTGATCTCGTTAAGGGTGAGAAACTTAACGGAGATAATTATGACGTTTGGCACAAAAAGATGAAATTCATGCTGAACGAACAAGAGCTCGAGGAGCACTTGACCAAGGAGATGGTCGCGCCAACTGAGGCGCAACCCCTAAGAGACCACACTGCCTACCAGAAATGGAATCAGAAAGATCGTAGTGCGCGCTACACCTTGTTGAGCAGCTTGCAAAATGATCTAATTGGGCAGTATGATGAACTTCCAACTTGCAAAGCTTTATGGGATCAGCTCAAGTTTTCTTTTGGTGGAACCTCAACTACGCGGCTTCGTAGCCTTGTGATTAAGTTTGAGGAGTACACAAAAGACCCTAAACATACCATGAGTGAACATCTAAGGATGATGTCCAATATGATTGGTAAGCTAAGGGATGCTGGCCATGCGCTCACAGATGAGCAGCAAGTCAGAGCTGTCATAAGGTCCCTTCCTGCCTCGTGGGCCAATATGAAACAGATATTGACCCACAGTGAAAACATCAAGAACTTTTCTGATGTTTCACAGCATGTCATCCTTGAGGACGAGACTCGAGATACTGACAAGACCCTTGCTTATGTCGCCCAAGGGGGATCGCGCAATGCAAATGGCAAGCGCGAAAGACAAAGTAAGAAAGGTAAGAAAGGCGAGGCTAGCACTTCTGCGCCAAAGGAAGGAAAAATGAAGAAACGCAAGAGAGGAAAACGTGGTGGGAAAAAGGATCTGTCTAAAGTTAAATGCTTCAACTGTCAACAGAAAGGACACTTCGCTCGTGATTGCACTGAGCCGAAGAAGGTACTTTCAGAATCTCTCTCTCAGTTATATGTTTCCTCACATGTGATGGTTGCTCATTCCCAACCTGTGTGGTTTGTGGATACAGGTGCAACAAAACATGTAGCACGTGATCGAGAGGGGTTCGTAGATTATCACCGGATTCCAGCGGGTAGCAAACATATCTTCATGGGAAACAATAGCTCCGAAGAGGTGCTAGGGGTTGGTTCTTACCAGCTCAAGTTGCGCACTGGGCGCACATTGATTCTAGAGGATGTGCGATATGCACCCACAGTTCGGCTTAATCTACTTTCAGTTACTGCTTTATTAGACAGTGGTTTTTCCTTTATTTTTAGGGGTAATAAGTTGGACATTTTTTTGGATGATGTTTTGTTCGGACATGGTTTTCGCATGGATAGTCTTTTTCAATTGGATTTAATTGATTCTCAGTCTTCTTATTCTTATGTGGTGAATGATAATATTGTGAATGATTCTACCACCTGGCATGCAAGACTGGGCCACATAGGCCAAGATAGAATGACTCGTTTGGCTAGAGAAGGCCTTTTTGGCCCACTCGCAAAAGTCAATCTACAAACTTGTGAGGCTTGTTTGGCCGGTAAAGCATGCAGGAAGCCTTTTGGAAAGGCTGTGAGAGCAACTCAACCACTTGAGCTAGTTCACTCTGATATATGCGGACCTATGAGTGTAAAGGCACGCCATGGCGCCTCTTATTTCCTTACACTGATAGACGATTATACGCGATATGGTTATGTGTATCTGATATCTCACCGCTACGAAGCTTTGGACTGTTTCAAACGCTTTGTAGCTGAGGTTGAGAATCAGAAAGAGAAGAATTTAAAAACTCTTCGCACTGACCGAGGACGCGAATATTTGTCAGATCACTTCAAGAAGTTTTGTGAGGAAAAGGGGATACGCAGGCAACTTACTATTCCTAATACTCCACAACAAAATGGTGTTGCGAAAAGAAGGAATAGAACATTGTTAGACATGGTTAGGTCTATGATGGCGCAAGCAAACCTTCCTATATCTTTTTGAGGGGATGCCCTTTTGACTGCAGCCTATATACTTAATCGTGTGCCTTCACAGTCAGTCAAATCCACCCCTTATGAGCTTTGGAATGACCAAAAGCCAAATTTGGATAACTTGCGCCCATGGGGCTCAGCAGGTTATGTTCACAGTACTTCTCATAAGTATGGGAAACTAGGGCCTAGAGCAAAGAAGAGTATCTTTCTAAGGTATTCTGAAAACTCTAAAGGTTATGTAATGTATGGTGAACATCCAAATGGTGGAAGGACTGAAATAGAGTCTCGTGATGTCGATTTCATAGAGAGTGATTTTCCTAGCATTGGAGATGCGAGTAAGAATCTTGACCTCTATGAGTTAGAGGAGGTTGAACCCACTTTACCATCTTCAAGCGAAGGTGGGGAATTAGTTCCTCATCCGGTTGTCGCTGAAGATAGTGTAAGTGACCTTCAACCTAGTGGGAGTATCCCAGACAGTGGGAGCACACCACAAGGACCATTAGGTCAACAAGATTCTCAACTGCGTAGAGGTGCACGAGGAAGAGTTCCACGTCGTCGTTTTGAGATTGACGGAGAAATTCTTATGTGCACTCCAAATGATGAAGACAAGCCTACTTCTGTGGAAGAAGCCTTATCTTCATCTGCTAGAAATGAGTGGATGGCTGCAATGAAGGATGAGTTAAGCTCAATGGAAAAGAATCGAGTCTGGGAGTTGATTGACCTTCCGCCAGGGCGCAAGACTATTGGAAACAAGTGGGTTTTTAAAGTCAAACGCAAGGTAGATGGGTTAATCGACAAGTATAAGGCACGTCTTGTGGCGAAAGGCTATACCCAACTGCGGGGTGTGGACTATGAAGATACTTTCTCCCCAGTGGTGAGATTTGCTTCAATTCGTCTGATCCTAGCTATTGTCGCCCAGCAGGATTTAGAACTTTTTCATATGGATGTTAAGACTGCGTTTCTCAATGGAGAACTAGACGAAGAGATTTATATGGCTCAACCCGAGGGTTTTGAAGTCAAAGGACATGAGCGCAAAGTTTGCCGTCTCAAACGTTCTATATATGGTCTCAAACAATCGTCTAGGCAGTGGTACTTTAGGTTTCATCATGCCATTACCTCTATAGGTTTTGAAATGATTGAACAAGACCATTGCGTTTACGTAAAACGATCCAAGAAAAATATTCTAATCCTTTCTTTGTATGTGGATGACATTCTTTTAGCTGGGAATGACATGAGTTCCATTGTCGCCACTAAGCAGTGGCTGTCCTCAACTTTTGAGATGAAGGACATGGGAGAAGCTAATTATATGCTCGGGGTTAAAATCATACGTGATCGTCCAAAGAGACTTCTCGGTTTGTCTCAAGAGACATACATCAAGAAAGTCATTGAACGATTTCGTATGCATAACTCAAAACCCATAGACACTCCAATGGACAAGGCGTGTACTTTGACCACAGACCAATGCCCAAAGAATGATGAGGAAAAGAATCGGATGTCCAAAGTGCCTTACGCGGCTGCAGTAGGAAGTCTGATGTACGCTATGCTGTGTACGCGTCCAGACATCTGCTATGCCGTTGGAATGGTGAGTCGTTATCAGAGTAATCCTGGACCCGCTCATTGGAATGCGGTGAAGAGGATCCTTCGATACTTGCGTGGAACCGCTGATCTCGTCCTGTGTTATCATGGTGGAGACTTGAGACTGAGAGGATACAGCGATGCTGATTGGGGTGGTGATAGAGATGAGCGCAGATCCACTTCAGGTTATGCATTCATATTAGGAGGTGGAGCTATCTCTTGGTGCAGCAAGAAACAGACTTGCATCGCCCTATCCACGATGGAGTCGGAGTATGTTGCTTGTTCAGCAGCAGTCCAGGAAGCTGTTTGGTTGAGGTCATTCTTACAGTCTTTAGGGGTTACAGCTCATGCAGATGAGGCTGTCACTGTTCACTGTGACAATACAGCTGCCCTAGATTTTGTAAAGGACCCCAAATATCATGGGAAGGCCAAACACATAGGCTTTCGTTATCACTTCATTAGAACTTTAGTTGCGCAAGGAGAGGTGTCCATGAAACATATACCTACTGGCAGAATGGTGGCTGATCCTTTGACCAAGCCCATTGCTAGAGATGTTTTCCTTTCTCACATTAGGAGTATGGGACTACGTAGGTTTTGATATGTTTATGGCATCTTATGTACTTGACATTATTTATTACATTAAATTTTCATTCCTTGATTTGAGTTTATTTTGGAATGAATGGATAATCTTTGTGATTACATATACATCCTTGTTGAGAGTGTCACCAGGCTCGAATTGACCCACTCACACGGGTAATTCACCTTGGCGCTAAGATAGCGAGCAAGATGAGACATAATTGTCTTAAGCGCCAAGTGGGCGAATAAGATGATACAGCTTATAAAGCAAACATGTCGCCTTAGTTGGAGCTAAGATGAGACCTAATAAATGTAGGTCGATCATAGAGTATCTCCACAACTCTATGTAGCCTGTTTACAGCCGAATGTGAGATTTCAGGCAGGCACTATGAGAGTGACTGGGCTGAAAAACTCAGGTTAGGCGCTTGTACAGCGACTAGACTTAGATTCGTATGGCGTTTATTATACATTTATGTGACACGCCCTTGCGGGTTACGCCATAGCATGCAAATCATACTGCATGTGCTAAATGCAGACCGACAGTGGGAGTGACGAATGAATCCCTGCTTCGTCACTGTGTGAGCCACTTGGATCGAAATTTTTTGATCCTATGTAGTACCCTTTTCACCTTAGACTATGTCATGAAGAGGATACTCAATGTCGCTACTTTAGCATGTACCCTTGGATCATGGATGATGCGGTCTCGCGGGGCATGTCTAGGAAAGCGGTTGGGTCTAATTGGAATGACATGAGGGCTTTGGGAAGAAAGTTCAATATTACATCATGTTGTGTGATTCATAGCCCGGGCGACTTTGTCGATTTTCGTTTCGATATGAGTCATGAATACATAACATATGAGAGGTTTAACACTGCTCATTATGAGGGATTTGAGAGTGTTTAATCTGGTGTAATTGAACTATCTGGGGTACATACGAGATTTATTGGAGTGATGTATTGTGTTAGTTTGGTGATAACTTAATACAATACTCCTCAACTGGACATCCTTTCTCGTAGGTCGCACGTTCCATTTCCTGTATGAGGAGATGAGTGGACGAGAGATAAAGAGGGACTACGATTTATTTGCCCTGTGTGTGGGCGAGTGGGAGCTGTTAATAAATTGGGTCAATGGACCCATTATCCGCCCACTAACAGATAATGTGTATTTGTTAGTCTGGATAATTACAGTTAATTAGAGGATATTTATCTCCTAAGTGTTTGAGGTAAATACATCTTTATCTCCTAAGAGTTGGAGGTAAAGCCAGTCTCTAATTGTATCTCTATATAAAGGCTAGAGATATCCCAATAAATAAAGGAAGTTATAGCAATAATCCCTCTCTCTATAGCACTCTCTCTAGAGCAATCACCAAGCTCTAGGATTTGGTTCGTGGACGAAGAACTCGACTCTAGTAGCCGTTTTCGTACCTGCGAAAAAGATCAAGCGTGTTGGAGGCTCGTAACAACAAGGATCCTACGTCGGAATTTTTCGGAGACTTCGTACGGTATGTTTTCGAACCCATTACGTGTTACATGGTAGCACGATGAATGTTGTAATCGTTTCAACATGCATGAAATACGTCTCTTTACCAGTGTTTGGAGAAACATATAGTTAACACCTCTAATAAATGAATCCTCTCCGGCCCTTAGATATAAGGGGATCCACTGTAATTTTAAACTCGAATAAAAGTATACAACTATAGTCTAGAAACCTTATTGTTGTTAAAACTTCACCTAGAAGCATGGATTGTGTAACCAAAGCAACTTATAGCTACTTCTCGACTTTGGATCTTAGCACCCATAGGATTCACCAAGTACCCATGTTTTAGCTTATGTGGAGAGACCTTTTGTTAGTGAAATTATATTGGTTTAGCATTTTGCTCAAATCCTTCCGCCCTGCGGTAGTGGCTGATGGGTGGTTCCTGTTCACTCTGACCCCTGGTTCTACCTCCTTTTCTGTGTGCCACTTGCTTGTTTGGGATGATGAGATTTAACAGGAAAAATATAATATGGGCTGTGTTTATATGGTTTGTTTACTGTCACATTGATCAACGGGAAAGTTATGCATATCCTCCCCTTGTGGGTAAATACGTTCATTAGAGAACTCTACCTTGAAGGGGGAAGCACCTGATGACAATACTATGGGGTCATTGTAGGCGTTATCACCTACCAAGGGATCAGCTTACCACTGTGTGGAGTTAGAGAGGTGCAGCCCGCCCTTGGCTTTACGCTTTGGACATGGAAGGTTGTAAGGCCTTTCGGAACTCCACCTTCTAAAAGGATCGCGACCTTAGGGTCGGCCCAGGCCTGGAGCAGAGTCTAGGGGTGTCTGCCCATGATCCGGCGAGGATGGGGGACACCCTTAATTGCCAGCCCAATCCCAATTGGACAAAGTTCCTTGGCGCATGTGATTGGAATAACGTAAAGGGTACAACACTGGGAGCTGTGAGAGGGGTTCGTCAGGGTATGACGTCCTTGATTCTAGTCTATAGCTCTCTGAGCAAGGATAGGGAGCCGTGGCCTGGGGCGGATCATCCTTGGTAAGTCAGAGAGATGGCATCTGACAGCATCGAGGAATGAACCTCTAGGTGTGGGCAGATCTGTGGACGAGGCGTTCCATGGTATCAAATGCGGATTAAGAATGTATTTACGGCATGGCAGGAGTAGGGGTCTGATTGGACATTAGCCACATTACCAGGGATGGCCTGCACCATCGCGTACAAGGCAGAATGATGGTTTCCATTGACAATGGCCTGGTTGGTTGCATCACTTCCTCGTCACATCACTTACATCTAATTACATGCTTAAAGGTAATGGATAATTCTCCATTTTGAAGGGTTGCACTATCATAATTCAGTTGCACTTGCTCCCTCCCCCCTCCTATTGTCATCCCTTGGGCACTGGCATGAGGTTGCTCTGTCTCCTGCCCTTTGTCTCAATCTTGATTTGTTTCTCTCTTGGATACTTTTTACCTGGGACTGTAGTTAACCCGTGGACTTTTACACTTTTTATTGCTTTGTGTGGTATAACATTTTTTCCTCTTCTTTTATGTGCTTTGTTATTCCACGAGTTACAATTAAGAGTTGCCAGATATGTGAAAATTCATGTTTTTTATTGCTTTGTGTGCTATAAGATTCTCTATGTGGTCCTAATTCTTGGAATAAGGTGTTACACTAGTTATGTAGTGTATAAGTCTAGTTGATAACAATATCATCACTGTATTTGCTTATATATCTGGCTTTTGGAGGATCACTGTATTTGCAGAATGTTGTATCTGTATGCATGATTCATAGCCCTAACTTAGCAAGAATGTCGTAGAATGGCTTTTGGAGGGTAAGTGTAACTATATGTTTCTCCTCTACTCGTGCCAAAATTGTTGTTTTCTCTCTCAGAATGAAAACTTCATTCATTCAATAGCTAAGGTCATGTATTATACACTTATACCCATTAACTATTATTCCTTTTTAAATGCCCCACTGCTGTCTTACAACCATATTGATCAGTATTTGTCAATGCCTTAATGGGCCTGCATGAATCATCAAATTGGTGGTTTTGGTTTGGTGATTGAATTGATAGGAGAGGTGTACTTATGCGGGATGTCTGCCGAAGCCGAAGTCCCTGACGACCCCCAACAGGTAGTGCCAAACCCAGAATCGATACGGGTGCTTAAGAGGGTGGCTAAGACTGTTTCAAGCCATTTTGGGGAAGGAGTGAGAGTAACAGCCGAGCAAGCGTGCTTCTTGCCATGCACGGACGACAGTGCACCGGTGATAGGCGAGGTTCCGGGGGTGAAGGGGTGTTACGTGGCAACTGGGCATAATTGTTGGGGTATTCTCAACGGCCCTGCGACTGGGGCTGCCATGGCTGAGCTTGTGGTGGATGGTCGAGCTAGTCTTGTTGATATCACTCGTTTCAGTCCGGCCAGATTTTCTAGAGGCAGAAAGTGGTAGAATAGAAAAAAGTTGTCGAAGAAACGAGTGGGTCACTTGTAAATTGTAACTTTGTAACTAAAAGCTGAATAAAGATCTCAGTTTCGTATGTCAGATAGTGTTTGTACCTAGTCCGGTTTTGGTGTTTGAATGAGTTTTGGCGTTCCGAGCTAAAAGTGAGCAGACCCCCAGCTGTTATGGCCTAACGGAGTAATGATTAAGTTAACAAGGCCCAATGTAACCCCGTATAACAAACCATACAACCCAAACATATTAACAAAAAAAAAAACCCAAACATCCAATGCCCGAAGCAGAACAAATAAAAATGAATACGTACCAACATAATTATAAACGATTCATACTTGGAACATAATCCGAACCTCGTTATATTTCTGTACTTGGTTAACTAAGAATTCTTTGGTAGAGTAAATCAAGGTTGAGTTCGGATCACTCGAAAAAATCAAGTCAGGTTTGATGCATCTTTAAGTTTTATCAGGCTCGACAATGTGGCTCGACTTGTCTACATATCTAGTAGGAGCAAACCAGCGAAGCCAGGCAAAGTATAAAACTTCTGAAAATTCATGGAAAAGGGCGGAAGCTTGGCAAAATTCGGTGCTTGTCACATGGAGAGCAAAGGGAATGGAGTTTGCACCCATGCTTTCTATAATAGAATTTGTCGTGCCGGCTGAACCCTGCCAAACAGGAACAAGCTCATTCACATGATGAGGGCATTAAGGGCATTCACTTGGCAGTTTGTTTTGCATCGTTGTAGCTAGCATCCTCCATACTCTACAGAAAACAATATAAACCAGATTTCATGTGGTAAGGGGTGCATTTGGAAGCGTTTCACTGACCAACATTTTGTTAGATCCAAAAGATGCATATAACTCTCTCTCTCTCCCCCTCTCTCTCTCAGAGAACCCTCACCATATAATTCGTTTTTAAGGGTGATACGTAAGATGGGGTGTCTCAGATGGTTGAGAGCTAACGAGATGAGCCTTCCAAACAACAAAGGTTTAAGCTTTTATTATCCTCTCATCTCATCTGCCGGTTGCATTACAATCACCGTTGAACTGAAAACTTTACCAATGCTAACGTTCTTATTTAATCCAATAATGGTTGTAGCCAACGGAAAATAGTTTCTAACCATAATTGCTTCTCTCGTTGTAAGAGTATACCTTGGACTAGGGAGTGCCATGGTTAGATAGGTCATAGATAGTGAAGTATTCATAACCTGAAGATATTTATGGATTGGAGGCAGATCCTCTGTTGTAGTTAGGGCTACAGCAGAGTTGCTGTAGGGTGATCCAAACCGTCCAAATTAATCTTATGCCTAAGAATTGGCCACATCATCGGATCACTTAAAACCTCGAAAAAACTTGGTTTGAAGACTAACAGCAGCCCTCCTCTCCGTCAAACAAAATTGATGCAGACTTTGCTCTCTCTCTCTCTCTCTCTCTCTCTCTCTCTCTCTCTCTCTCTCTCTGTGTGTGTGTTTAGATTTCAAATTTCTTCCTCTAATCCGTTTAGATTTCAAACTTCTTTCCTCTCTCCAATTTCAGACTTCTTTCCTCTCGAACCAAGAAAAAAGAGAGATTTTCGAAGAGAGAGAGATTGCAGATCTCGTCGCCGGAAGGTAGAAAAGGCAGCCGATGTCGTCACCGGTGAACGGTGTACTTCCATGGCAACGCTGGCCGGAAGTTGGAGCTATCGACGCTGGTTGAATAGTGTATTGACGCCGCTACGCCGCCGCCATAAGGGTTCAATAGATCTGCAGATGCGTCGCCGAAATCGCTACGTCGTGGCCGATGGGTGATGGTTTGTGGCTTCAATTTTCAGAGAAGAGAGAGAGATTGTAGAGAGCGTCGTCGCCGATGGGTGATGGACATGCCGTCGCCGGAAGCGAGTTGAATCGTTGTCTTCGTCGGCGGCAGATGGAATCAGGGAAAGCGAGATGGAGAGACGACTGAGTTTGGAGAGAGAATCACCGATTTAGGCTGCTGCGACTTTCGTTGGTGATTCCGAGATGGTCGCGTCACCGAAGGGTGAGATGAAGTTGTGTCGCCGGACGGTGAGATGAAGTCGCGTCGCCGATTAGTGGGGCGTTGGAATTATCGTCGGTTTGGAGGGAGAGAGAGTCATTAGAGAGAGAAAGCTGGTCTCTCGACGTAAATGTAGTCTTCCCCAAAGTTGATGACGTGGCTTCATCTTAACCATTACCGTCCACTTATCTTGATCGAACGGCTATAACAGGCGCTACAACACCCCTGCCATAACCCTACCTACGGCAGGGGATCCGGATCCTTATGGATTGTGGTAGTGCTGGTCCAGCACTGCTGGTTATTTTTGGGACAGTTGAAGTCAATTAAATGGCACTGCTGTTCCGCGTGTGTGTGTGTGTGTGTATATATATATATATATATATATATATATATATATATATATATATAAGTAAGTGATGGAACGGAGCATTGCAGATACTACAAGAGCATATCTTTTCATGCACATTAAATAGGCATACACAAAACAAGACATGCCCAGCAAAAACAAAATTCAGCTGTTCAAGAATTGATAAATTCCATTCAAGAACATCAAATCTGTGCCGTAGGTTCAACGTCATGCAGGCAGGCAATGTCTTGAATATGTCAACTTCATTAATGTTCCATTTGAATACTAGTAGCTTGTAGTGAACATCCATTAACAAAACCTTTTTCACATTTTTTTGCGCTGCGAGTTTGACTATCCTAAGGAATCCCCCCATATATTTATGATATAATAAATTGCGAAGAATGCTGATCGCGCTCTGCCGTTAATACCGGGTTAGCGACAAATGACTACCAAATCTATCTCCCTATCATATACTCTACGATTTGAAAAGCAAAAACTAAAAACTAGAAATATCAATACTCCATTTTCAACGTAAATAGTCACATGTTGGTAGCATTGCTTAAAGAAGTAGAAAGCATATTCTCAAGACAATAACTCAGCGACACCTAAAAACTCTTATATTTTGACTTGCGTTATACGAGCCTAGATGCACATGCAGCATATACTTAACGGGAGTTAGCCGGAAGACTTGATTTCGCAGTTGATTTGGTACACCAAGCTAGACATGCAAGTTTTTTTTTGTGCATCGTGAATAGTGGAACTCAGATTCTACTAGCATAAATGGAAGTATAAAACTCGTTGGAATAGGATTGTGTCTCCCTATTTTGTTGTATTAGGTATGTCATACGGTTGTCTAGGCTAGACTGTTGTTAAGTCTTTACTTAAAAGATCGAACTGTCATCTTGTCATTTGGGAAGTACATCGTTTCATTTGAAATATACAGTTTTTATACTTTTTCAAAAAGAAAAGGGGAAAAAAATGTACGCTCCCCCATAGTTTTATTCCTCCCTATCTTATGTGTAGTTATGGTTAATGAATCGTTATTAAAATGACATTCAGTATATCAAGAAGATAGACCAAGCCTTGCCCAAAAAAAAGAAAGGATGGAGTAAGTGGTGTCTTCTTGTTCACGGGGACGACTCCATTTATCGAAGCTGAATCAAACAAACCCGAATGGCAAGTTCTCATTTCCATGTTCGTGGAATTTGTACCTCCTTACCAGGTTTCTTGATTAAGTTAGCGAACCACGTGCAATTACAGCTGAGCTTACTTAGCTTTTAGGAGTAGGCCAATCTTGGACTAGCCTTTTCATTATGTGCCCTTATGCCATAAAGTTCAACCTACCTGCTAAAGGATCAATTCTTAAATTATTATTAAGTGGGAACCTTAATGCAAAGGCAAAGGCAAAGGCAAAGGCAAAGCCAAATTCCGGTGTCCCACCTTGCCTTTAACTTCATACTTTTAGGGTTCCTTGTGGTACAGCATCTAGTACCAGTATTCTGAACTTTTAACGATGGTTGCTCTCTGTGTGTGTCCCAAATCCAATCAACAAAATAAAAATGGTTTAACATTTTTTTCCACCCATTAATACAAGGGAAATTAGAAAAAAAAAATGGAAAACACGGTCAAGGAAATTGTTACTTCAAAAATATGTGACTTTATGCACAAGGAATTGAGGAAATTCCTTGTTACTGAAATTTAAAGAGTAAGTTTGGGTGTCCTTTTTGTCTTAATTGCTATTGGTAGACAGAAAATTGAAGGATCAAATGAAATTCGAGCTTTATGTTAAGAATTATGACAATAAGCACTTTTATTACTATTGCCATTGCTCGAGTTGCCTTTAACCGGACCTTTCCACTTGGTCGCCTTTTCTTTACCTTTAGTGGCACAAGTGTTGGCAGCTATAAATAAAAAGATGTATATATGGATTTATTTACTCCATAATTGAGTAAGTCTTTTCTACAAGTTTAACTGGGGTTGCTACACGAATCATATACTTCCTACTGTCTCCTATCCGAAGTCATGTTTCCGCTCTAATTGTAGTGATAAATCCCTTCTCACTACCTCCTTTCATATTATATTTTGTACTTTAAATACTACGAAGTATTATATTCACAGCTAGACGGAAGGTAGCTGATAAGTGGTACACACCCGTTATTTCTAATTAGCAATGTTATCTTCCTGAATTCCTCCCGGGGTGAGATAGCTACATTAGTTATCTTGAGATTATCGTACGTACAAGATAGTAGTAAGGACATCGTGCCTTCACATTCCTACGAGCATATGTCAAGGCCTTTTTTCTATTCCATGGTCAACTCGATAACATTGCTATGACAGAGCCCTACGTAGAAAATGCAAATCAAGTTAAATATTTCAATTCCTATTCTCATTGGCAGAGCCTGCAAATTTTTGTGCGATGGTCACAGAGTGACATATTTTGTGAAATATTTTGTGCGATGGCCCTAAATCAACTCCCTCTTCTAACAGACCACACTCTCCTAGATATAATCTCAACTTGTTTGCCCTTAAGGTTGGACTTTGATGTTATGCATAACTTTAGTGACAATTTTTAGGAGGGGTACTTTAGTTAAACCAAAAAGTTGCTTAGTTTTTGCTTAATCTCTCTTATAGTTTTTGCCTTCTAGCTAGTTAAGTAATACACAATAGATTAGCGAAAGTACCAAAGAGACATGTGCACAAGATTATATAGTCATTATGCTTCGCAAGATGAGCGATTATTTAGTTTTTAATTAAGGTGACAAAATATTCCCCAGTCCATCTTATTGGAAAGAATAGGTTGCAATCCCGGTAGTAAGAATAGACTACGACCCTCCATATAGTGACCACTAATTGTCGCTAATATTGTAGCCAATAACATTTATGTACTCATCTTTATTGACAATTGTTAGCAACATTTTTTGGTATCACTAAAAGTCACTAAAAATATCTAGCGATCATCTCTTGTTGCTACATTGGGACTTGTAGGTTCATCCCATGCTATTTATCACCTTTGGTAGTATTAGTGGCCTATCCATCCAAGTTTGTAGTGGGCAACTGCCTATCTGA
Source organism: Escallonia herrerae (assembly GCA_033070095.1). Classification (NCBI taxonomy): domain Eukaryota; kingdom Viridiplantae; phylum Streptophyta; class Magnoliopsida; order Escalloniales; family Escalloniaceae; genus Escallonia; species Escallonia herrerae. The sequence goes on along the minus strand of JAVXUP010004882.1, from coordinate 9,267 downwards.
GTCAATATGTGGTTCCGCCAATAATTCACGGTAGCTGAAAGCAAGGTTGAAAGATGTATGTGCATGGCTTGTGGAAGTCTAGTAGGGTTGAAGGGAATCAAGGCTAAAGCTTCAACCATAGCAAGGAAGGTCAATATTGGACAAAACTGAAGCATGTCATGCATGATTAGCCAGTCTCTGTTTTGTTAAGATAATGAAGCGAAGACTTTCGCGATACCGTGAAGTTCTACCGGTTGATATTTGTTTAAATCCTCAAGAAAAAGTCAAGTTCTTTGGGAAGGCAGCTCGATCCGCCCTCCGCGAATGACTTGACTCTGATGAAAGCTTCACAAAAATACGCAAGCTAAAGAATATTTTTATGCGCTAAAGCAGATATGTGGCTTAAAAGAAAGCTGTAGCCTTGACCATTGGTCCATTCTGTCCCATTATTTTCCTACACAAATGCTAATGCTAATACTTAAATATGGAAGACGCTGCAAAGTGTTCATATCTAACAACACTTGAAGCGCACCAAATGGGGACTCTTATGACTAATTAGTAGTGGTATTTTGTATCTGTATAATGATTGCTGTGTGTCGATAGGTGAAGGGTCCCCTTCAAATCTTCGTGGTAAGCCCCGTCTTTCCATTAGCACGTAAGAGCCAAAAGCAAACTCCGATGGGTGCCCAGTTGCACTAAAGGATAACTTGGAATTGACTTCCGTTGAATTAAACTTTTGGACCATTCAGGGCTTTTGAGATAGTTATGCAAGAAAAAATTTGGCTACTACTCCGGTTGGAGAAATCTTCATCTTCTCCTTATATGGCGACAATCAATCGTTTCTAAATATTTCTAGTAAAATTTATTTAGTGACGATAAAAAAGTGCTGCTAATAATTGTTTCTAAAAGTATTAGAAAAAAATCACTAGAAATATTTAGTAACTATTAATCGACACTATACACAGAGTTAGAAGAAGATTCCTACAACTCAGATAGGAGCCGAAGTTTGTTCAATTATGCAAGAAGCTATGCGCCTTTAGGTGTAAAGGTTTATAACCTATAAATGGAAAATGGAAGCAGGTGGTATGCAAGTGACTAAGGATTTCAGGTGACAAAATAAATATTGGAAAACATGGAGGACTATTATCACCATCTTACCAAACATATTCAGTCCATTCTCTTACACTACACATTGTCAAGTTTCGTTCACAGTGAACCTAAGAAAATGAAACTAGCTTTTATCGCCCTCGACATATCGCTAGCCATGTGGGTTTGGAGGAAATTTGATTGGAAAATGTTTTGTTGTTAGTCGTGTTGTAGGAAGATAGCTACTACTTCATGTATAGAAATAATTAACAGTTATTAAATATTCACATGAACTTTTATTTATTGACGCTAACAAAGTGCAACTAAGAATGATCGTTAAAAATGTAGTAGAAATGCTACTATATATATATATAGCGAGTATTATTTATTGTCATGCGGGGAATTGTTACTATTTTTCTACTATCAAAATAACAACACTCAATAGGGATTCAATTCAAAAAGTGAAAGGGAGTAAGGAGAACCCCAACTAACCATGGTTAGTGTTTCAAGTTTGTATCATTAAATTGGATTCTTTTTAGTCTTTATTTGCTGCCGTCTCTTGCATCAAGTTGTGGTTTGTACAAAATTTGGTGGAAAGGAGCTTAATATGATTGATTTTTACTTATGGGGTGTGCGCGCGTTGCGTTAGGTAAAGGGGATCCAATTTTCAAGTTTTTGAAGTATGTATACTTTACTTTGCAGATTTATACACCGGTATTTTATATGTTACACAGTTATAACTTGGCATTGACCTATATACCCTTTCACTTAATAGAAAAAATGACCATCGATCCCCGCAAATTCTGCGATGTGTTGAGGTAAAAATAAGTTATTTATACTTTTTGGAGCGTAAATTTAGCCAATTAAGCCCTCCATCTGTTAAAGAAATGTGTTGAATTGTTGAGCACTAATCGGTATCACTCCAAATTCAAGATATCTATTTATGAGTTGTAGGGAGGGATTCATGTCACCACAAACAGAGACTAGAACAAGTCTTGGATTCAAAGCTGGTGTTAAAGATTACAAATTGACTTATTATACTCCTGACTATGAAACCAAAGAGATTGATATCTTAGGAGCATTCCGTGTAACTCCTCAAAATGGAGTTCTACCTGAAAAAGCAGGGGCCGTGGTAGCTGCCAAATCTTATATTGGTACATGGATAACTGTGTGGACCGATAGACTTACCAGCCTTGATCGTCACAAAGGGCGATGCTATGTGCCCTGAACTATGGAGTCCATAAATGGACCACAAATTCCATACTCATATGAAGCTTAATAGTGCTTCACTAACCTAAAATCCTAAATGACATTTGGACTTGCTACAGACAGCGGCGGACCTACACGGTGGCAAGGGGGGCTGAAGCCCCCCTGAACTTTTGAAAAAATAACTTTTTTTGGGAATCGTACCCAAACCCCCTTTCCCGAGATCCCGTTCCCCGAGACGCCGTTTCTAATACCCCATTCCCCGAGACCCACACTCGGCACTCTCTCTCTCTTACCGTTGTGTGACTCCGTGAAGACCATGAGTGATCACTGATGGACTTTGACGAGGCTACTCTGACCAGATCTGCCCCTGTCGGTGACCGCGACTGAAGCCACTCAGGTAGCGATTACCACGACGACGGCCGACGAGACCTTCGAGACTTCGACTGCTACTCGAGCCACGGTTACCTTGAATCCGACCAGATTTGGCTCCTCACGGCCTCACCCCTGCCGGCAACTGCGACTGCAACTGAAGCAGCTCAGGCGACGCCGCGACGACGCCAACGAGGCTCCCTGCTGGCTACTTGACGCCTTGATCTGCTGCTGCTGCTTCAACTCTTCGACTGCTTGTGGACTTGTACATCGCCGCCACATCTAAGCAGCCTTCGCCGGACTTGTGGTACAATGACCAGTGTATTTGATATATAACTTTTTAGATACATTGTATTGTAAAATTATTGTTATCATAATCATAATTAGGCTAATTGAGTATTACTGACTTACTGTTTTAATATTATTTTAATAAAAAAATTTGCACCCTCCCCCCGCCCCCCCCCCGAAAAGAATTCCTAATTCCGCTCCTGGCTACAGAAGGCAGCTCAAGGGTGGGGGTGGTGTTTAGACTTTAGCTTCCTCTGTGATTGTCTTGAAATGAACATATTCGTTATAACCAAGATGCTACAAAAATCTAAATCAACAAAAAGAGTGCATGATAATTAAGAACTTTGTAAACGGAATTGTACATAAAAAGTAGATGGTCCACCAAGCAATGCAAAGTAGGCAAGGGATCCTCCAATTAATGGTAAAGAGGACTACCAACTTTTAGACTCGGCTCATTAGAATAATGAGGCAGATAAAGCTGCCACAACTAAATATTTTAGAAAGGGGAAACAAGAGATGAAGTGTAATGAGCTTTATGACTAATTTGTTGTATTCCCCTAGATCCACAGAATTGGATCTTGGATTAACTTAATGAAGCAAGTGAAATCTCCAACAATACAACCGAAGCCCCCCCTCCCAACCCCACCCTTCCCTTCCCAAATGCACGCAGTAGAGAAATCCCTTTTGAATCACAAGCAGATAAACTTGCCTGGTGTCAATTTTCTTGGAAGTTTGACTAAAAAATTAGAAAAAGATGAGCACCTATGCTGAAAAGGAAGTACCACTTTTGCGAATGAAGCCAGAGGCAAACTTACATCTCTCCGCTGAAGTCAAGTAAGTTGCATAGAGATTTTTGGTGGTCCATTAAAAGAGAAGTGGAAGTGAAATCCTTCAAATAAGTTGCATGAAAATGTCGAGTACACGGCACCGTGGAGCCTTGTTTAGTTGTACACCAAGAAAGTATTGAAAATAAGTTGAGCACATATGCGTGGATGAAAAACTTGTCTTATGAATCAAGTTGGATTCGTCATGCATATGTGATTGTAAACGTTTGCCTTGGATTCGTCATGTATATGTGCTTGTAAACGTACGTCTTCAACTTTACAAATGCCTGACTGCATCATTTGTTACTAACTTTCCCAACAAAGTTTAGAGAAAAGCAACACACAGTCGAGTTCATTTCCAGTGTCGGTGAATTCGACTGTTTGTGATGGAGATGGACCCAATTTTTCTGCAAAAAATTTGTACGAAAACCTTACAAGCATGCTTTTCTGAAGATGCTTCCTCACTGATTTGCCCCATCCGAAGACTTATTGACAAGGCTGATTTGCGCACCCAATCAGCTACGAATAGCTGATTGACTTTTATAAATGGTGATACTTACTCATATCACAAGCAGTGGTACTAGAGAGTATCTACCATTGACCCAAGTTAATCATCTCTATCTAGTGAAAATCCAAAAAGGAAAATGTCTAGCTAGTAAGGAGATGGCATGGACTTAAAGACTGACGATTGCGCTACTAGATGCTTTTGGTGCTTTCTTTGTCGATGCGTCGGTAGCTGGGTGGTTTGTAAATATCCATGTTGATTGCATGACATTTGTGTCGTTTCAAACTATCGCGAAACATCAAACTTCACGATAATTTATCTTTTGAACTGGATATCAGTGCCTTACAGTTTTCTCGTTTCTCGTTTGATAAGAAAGAAGTAAGAAGTAAGAATGCGCCGTGAATATCACAAAAAAAACTTCACCTACTTTATGACTTCACTAATGAAGCTGAGTTTCACGCAGCATCGAAGCAATCGGCACTAAGTGTCCTTTTGACCTGTTCTTCTATTACTAAAAATCATAATAGATACTTCAAGTTACCTTTTTGTATGCAAATTAGATTGTGATGTCAAGGAAAGTGGGTTCGCAGTCGACGTGGAGGTGCTACAAGGAATGCAGTTCGAGTTAGATGTCAAGTGTGATGATGTAGGACACAGAAAGGGCGGAGTAAGGCCAGCGACCAAGGGTTTCCCAGACAAAGCCTGAGGGTGACAGTGCTGTGAGGGCGATGGCGCATGGTGAATACACGACTACAGTCACAGTCCGATACTTAGGTCCAGAGTCAGGGTCCTGTATGTTTCTCTCTCCAGGATTCTAGAATGAGAAAGTGAAAGTGTTCTGAAAATGTCCAACCGTCCAAATGAATTCTCAAGACCTCTATTTATAGAGGTTGAGATGATGATGTCATTACCCGACACGTGGCACTCCCCAGGAGTGACACGTAGACCTGAAAATTTTCTACTCGTACCCGCGGGTCGAACCGTACCCGTTCAAAAACTCCGGGTACGGGTACCTATATAGACTACCCGTGCAATTTTGACTCGTACCGGAGCCGAAGTTTTCAGGTCGGTTTTTGGGTACCCGCGGATATCCATTTTCCTGTGGTATACATAGAAGAAAATCAATGCCTTAAACCTAAACCCTTTTCGACTCATTTTGATTTCTCACACAGTCACACATTTCTCTCCTCTCGTCTCCATCAGAGACTCAAGAGTTCTCTTACGTCGCCGCACAAATCTGGTGCTTTCAACTTTGTCTCTCTACCGCCGGTGACCAGATCTGGCAGATCGTGACACCGTCGATCAAGGGTTGTACCTCCACCTCTATCGTCGGCTCCTGTACCTCCACCGTCGGCTCCTTTACGCTCCTGTACCTCCACCGCCGGCGTTCGTGAATCGTGATGACACCGTCAGTCGTCCTTTTTATTTCTCTATCGCCGGCTTAACCGTGACGACACCGTCAGATTGTCTCTCCATCGCCGACGACTAGTTTTCAGACATATAGGTCTTTTGCCTCTAGTCTTCAGCCTTCTCTCTTCAGCCTTCACCCTTCAAACAAAATCAGTATGAAGCAAGCAGTAGTAACCAAGCCAACACTCTAGTCTTCACATAAGAATGAGTATTACAATTTTTTTTATAAAAAAAAACAGGTATATACCTGCGGGTAATACCCTACCCGTAAGGGTAGGGTACGGACCCAGTGAAAAGTTACCCGAAAAAAGGGTAATTTTTACCCGATCCGATTTTATCTGTACCCATCCGGTTTTTACCGTACCCGTCCGGTTTACCCGATTGCCAAGTCTAGTGACACATCACCGAGGGGTCCACAGCTGCCGGTGTCCACGGACTGTCGAATCGCATATTCACCCTGCCTGCCCCGCACAGCGTTGCTCTGTCTATCTGGAAAGACTGACTCCCACAGCGTCGGTGTAGCCAGAGAACCCCTTGATCTAGCCACCAATCCAAGCCCTTGCAGAGTCCCACAGGCCTGGCAGCGGTGGGGAAGACCCGACGCCCAGCTGCCAGGTGGACTAGGCCCGATGCCCTCCGAAGACCTACTCCCGTCTCGGAGTGACCCGGGGTCATAGTCTCTAGGGGTGCCGACGTGAACCCCCAGTGCCGGAGCACGTAGGCCAGTCACGAAGACACTCTGGTGGAGATAGTGTCCCGGAGGAGTCACCTATCCCCCGGGTGAGTCCTTGTGTCGGAGCACTCGGAGCGCATCCCAGAGGAGCTGTCTACCCGACGGGCCAGGTAGCATCCCGGAGGAGCCTTCTACCTGGCGGAAGGGGGGTTGAAGAGCTCCCTGAGGGAGATAGTGTCCCGGAGGAGTCGCCTATTCTGCAGGCCGAGGTAGCATCCCGGAGGAGCCGTCTACCTGGCGGAAGGGGAGTTGAAGAGCTCCCTGGCAGAGATAGTGTCCCGGAGGAATTGCCTATCCCCGCAGGATGTTGCACACTCTGGAGAATGGGTCGAAGCATGTTCCACGACCAAGGCAAGGTGCGCATGGTGTGGTAAAAGGATGGACCGATGCAAGGAGCATGGTAGTGTGACAGAGAGCCAAGGGGCACGACTGTGTTAGTGGCGCGGCGCACGGGCACGACAGAGTGAGTAAGGTGCCAAGGGCACTGTAGTGTGACAAGGAGCCAGAGGGCTCGACTGTATCAGTGGCGCGACGCATGGGCGGGGCATAGTGAGTGAGGTGCCGGGGGCAAGTGTCATGGAGATGGCGCACAAGCGCGGTGAAGTGTGTATGGTGCCCGGGGGCATGACATTGTGACAGAGAACCTCAGGGCAGGGCTGTATCAGCGGTGCGGCGCATGGGCGCGACGGAGTGAGTAAGGGGTCGGGGGCACGTCTGTGTTAGTGGTGCGTCGCATGGGGGCACATGTCATGGAGATGGCGCATCGCATGGGTGCGATGGAGTGCGTATGGTGCCGAGGGCACTGCAGTGTGACAGAGAGCCCAAGGGCATGGCTGTATCAGCTACGCGGCGCACAGGCGCGGCGGAGTGAGTATGGTGCTGAGGGCATTGTAGAGTGACAGAGAGCCCGAGGGCACGGCTGTATCAGTGGCGCGGCGCATGGGCGCGACATAGTGAGTAAGGTGCCGGGGGCACGTTTGTGTTACGTTTGGGCGACGGGGGTCGCGGAGTGACGTCCGACCCCTTGAAAAGTAGTGAAGATGCTAAGTATGGAAGATAAAGGCCAACCCTTTGGGGGAAGGCCAAAGCCAACCATTGGGGGAGGCCAAGGCCAACGCCAACCATGGGGGAGGCCAAGGCCAACCCCAGAGGAAGGCCGAGGCCGACCCCAAGGGGGAGGCCAAGGCCGACTTCCTTTGGTAAGCGCCAAGGTGCGCCGACGGGCGAAGTGCGACAGTCGGAGCGTGATGAGCAAGTGCGCAAGGATGAGTTTCTTGGTGACGAAGTCACGTAGAAAAAGTGAGAAGTGCACGTGACTTGAGCGTGCGTGCTTTGACCGGTTGTGAGCGTTGAATATTGCATGTTACTTGTGTGGACGTGTCATGCAAAATGAGATTCCCAGTAAATCTTTGAGTGCGACCATAATAGGTTGGGAACATATTGCACTTCCAATTTCTTCCATTTCTTGGACTAAAAACTCATCACATCTGCAAACTTGCATATGCATGAACTTGAAATTTTGTTTTCTTGTCTGCGGAAGTTAGTCATTGCATTTAAGTCATGACCCCCCCCCCCCCCCCCCCCACTTCAAGTCAGCACTGTGAGTTATACGTTTCATTTGATAGCTTATGTAACAGTCACACGTGTCTTCTTATTACAAACATATTGTTGATTGCATGAAAAAATTGAAAGCATTATAAGGAACGTCGTTTTAAGAGGAGGTCAAATCTAACTCCATCTTGACCAATCCCCAAAAATATTCCCAACATTATGTAACTCCGACACGGCAGAGTGCATTAGCAAAAGTCATTAGTAATTGAAGAAAAATTAACAGTACCGTTCCCCTAGCTCCAGACCTTGTATAGTTAGTACAATCAAGAAAACAAGAAGTCCTGTAATAAATCTGCACTGCTTATTACATGCTAAGACTACAAGCAGAGAAAAGAGAAAAATATTGACTGCAGAACGAGGCTACCAGAAGTCAATATGTTAGAGACTTCTGCAACTTCCAACTCTACCTGTATGTCACCTAGCAGAGATGCCATTTCAACCCCTCCCTTGAGGTTATTTTAATTCTGGATTTGTTTTTGCCAACGTTAGCAAAAAGTAAGACTCAAATATACAGTAGGCGTAGTAGTATATAATTTCTGCTCAAGGTCTGGTCTGAAATCAGAGCATATTGGTGAACAATTTTGATTTTCTATTCTACTCACTTCCCCATCTCATGGCTCTCCCCACATCATAAATCTCAGTTAATATACCTCCCTCTCTATCTCTCTACCCTTCTCTCTCTCTAATTCTGGGGAACAGAAATGTGGGATTACAGAGAGACATCATGAGCTCCATAAGTTTTCATCTCCATTTATGGTTGAAAATCCTTGCTTTTCTACTACTTCTTTGTATAGACCAATCTTTTGGGCTCAACACGGATGGGATTCTCTTACTGTCTTTTAAATACTCTGTTTTGAGTGATCCTCTGGGTGTGTTAGCAAGCTGGAGCTACTTCGATGACACTCCATGCTCGTGGAATGGTGTCACCTGTGGCACTCCAGGCAGCTCCGCCGCCTACGACCGTGTCACCGCCTTATCTCTCCCCAACTCTCAGCTCCTCGCCTCCATCCCCACCGATATTGGTATGATTCAACACCTCCAAAACCTCGATCTTTCTAACAATTCAATAAATGGGTCAATCCCATCATCTGTGTATAACGCTTCCCAGCTTCTTAAACTTGACCTTTCTAACAATCTGATCTCCGGCGAGCTGCCGGAGCTCGTCGGAGGACTCAAGAGTCTCCAGTTTCTTAACCTTTCCGACAATGCATTGGCGGGAAAACTTCCCGGCAGTCTTACTAGTCTTAATAACC
>JAVXUP010004881.1:0-24885 GCA_033070095.1 Escallonia herrerae | reverse complement strand
GAAAAATAAAGTTTTCATTTTCGGCACACATGTAGTTGTCACATTTTAGGAGTTCACATTCTCAACCCATCAAAAGTATGTCTATTTGTTGGTCTTCGTAATTAATGAACAATTTTTTACACAATGTCCTTCCAGAAGAATAAAAGTAAAATCATGGCTCCACATCCTAAATAGTCAATATAAACAAGTTAGAAGACCTAAAAGCAATATCCTCATCATCATCTTCTACCCTCTTCTCCAGTAAAGAAATTGCCTGCTTTATTCAAAGTACTCTTGCAGTATACACGTACACGAAATTGTTTACAGCCCATCATATTTATGTCACATGAATGTAAACATATACGCTAAAGAGCCATGAATATAGAGGAACAAAGTGAATTATGGCTTCCACATTCTTGTTGTAAGAATTTTACAGACCTATATGCAAGCACATTAGAGGAGCCGCTTTTTCTGCCAACAGGGATGTTGGCACAAGCTGACGTAAGCCATACGAGTCATCACAGTGCCAATTAGATGTCGTAATGATCTTGAATTGTGGATAACCGGTGCTGCAATGAAGAAGCTGGAGCAGAACGCACTCTAATAGTCAAGAAGGGTATATTTGGGACTTCATACAAAATATATATGGTCCATGAAAGCTACCAACACCACTTCTTATAAGATTATAGATCATAGGGGTATGTAATCATGGTACTACACCCTATAAGAAATGTAGGTGCCAGTAGTCTTCCTCTCCCCTCTAAATTTTACCCGAATTCCAATCGTATAATGCCAAAACCCCATAAATTGTTTGCTATGGAGGTACCTTTGGTGTAACGTATTACCACTGACCAATGTGGGGCACTTCAGATAACAAAGATTCAAACCTGAGAAAGTATTAGTGACTACCCTTTTATTAGGTAACTAACTTCAAATTGATAATTTCCTTATTTCTCTAGTTTGGACATTCATCGCACGTGCCACAAACATGACCCTAACCTCTCAAATAAATACAACTCGCCGTTGCATCTAATTAGACAAGGTCAACTTAAAGGGGCCCAAATTAAAATCTACTGCCTCATGGACGTACTGCAAATTTCAATTCATTTTTCTAAACGCTATCCTGCCCTTTGTCACATAGTTATGAAAGTGCCTTTTACTTGCATCCACTCGATTGAATATGAAGAAACGTGGCCTTCAGCAGAAACACCAACTGCCTCACTGAATAATTATTGATTTTCAGTTCCTTTGTTGGGAAAAAATCAAGGACTCCCAATTTGCAGAGGTGAAAGAAGCAGGTAGAACAAAGAACAGATTTAGAGGGAGAAGCCAGAAGAGAGAGGAGGCACAGGTCTCCAATCAACTTTAGCTGACGCAATTGACCAAGTCATTGCTGATTCTTTTCTGTGCGCGTCAACGACCATAGAGTTTCATACTTATGCCCGTATTGGAGCATATTGGGTTTGACCAAATATTCCATTTTGAGGTACACGTGCCGCAAAATACAAGTAATGTGCACCTGTTTATTTCAATCTCTTCATGTAATTCTGCACAACAACATAGGGGATGGGCTATGTAATGACCCCCAGTTTTTCTAATTAAGTCACCTCGTGATATCTAGCACCGTCGTGCTTGTTCGAGTGTCATCATGACATCGTGACACCTCATGCTTATTGAGGATTAAGTGTTGATTACTTCTTTGACGATACCTTGTTGTGCTTGTAACGTGTCAACCTAATATCATGACACATTGTGCTTCGAGCCTCACCATGCTTTACTTATCCTTGTCGTGCTTGCTAGGTAGCACAGCCTTGTCTCGCCACTTCGTGCTTCATAGAAAATCTAAAAATAGCCCTTTGATCTCTTTGGATTTTATTTCAAGTCATCTTTGACTTTCATCAGTAGATAGATAGATAGATAGAGAGCGAGAGAAGAAGTTTAGCGGTGATTATGGAAGAAAGATCATAGGGACTGATTCGTAGTAATTGTTTAAGTGGTTTCATCATGGTTTAAGGTAAAGGGATTCCATAGCACAATTCTTCTATACCACGTGGTTATTTTTTAACGTTGTCGTTCTCCTAAACACTATTGTCCTGAAATTTTACTTAAGACACTACTGTTGATTACTGATCCATGTATTATGTTATTTGGAAAATGTTACTTGACTGTGCATGTTACTTGATGTGGGCTTAGGTCCTTGTGACAATGATAGTATCCAAGTGATTTGTCCACGTGCAACGTCTTGTTATTGTTATTGTAAAGTTCGGCTCACGGACGAGTTCATATGCTCAAGTGATAGTGCTTGCTACTTGGATATAGGGGTTTTACTAGTTATTCAGGACAAAGAGACACGATCATGTTGATTGATTGAATAGCGAATATAGTTTTCCACAATTGTTTAACGTGCTTTATTCCATCCAGTGGTGTTGTGATTATTCAACTTACAGGGCCACCCACCCATTATTTACCATTCCAGTGCTGATCAGATGATTTGGTGAGCTAAGCAAGCGGGAATGTGATAGAGACCTGTACTCTGCGATTTACAAATGTTTGTAACTTATTTTTCAGGACCTGTAATTTGGTTGGGATTGCGTTGCACTTATATTGGAGGATACGGAATTATGCCATTAGCGACTTGGGTGTCCACAGTTGGTATCAGAGCGATACCCAGGCTTGAATTGCTTAGGTTGTTATAAGCGAAAAGAGGGTGCTCAGAAGCATAATTGGAATATCAATTGAATTTGAGAGTAATCTGAAGTATTTCTTCAATTTATCGAGAGTGATTGAATTTCGTGGAAGGAAATATTTTAGGGAGGGGAGAACGTAACGACTCGCATTTCTTCTAAATACGTGCCACCTCTTGATATTTAGCATTGTCTTGCTTGTTAGGTGGTCACCATGATACCGTGACACCTTATGCTTATTGAGGAATCAGTGTTGCTTATTGACACGTCGCGTTGTCGTGCTTGTAGCGTGTCAACATATAATGCCGACACGTCGTGCTTCGAGCTTCTTCAGGCTTTGCTTAGCCTTGTCTTGCCACATCGTACTATTATCGACCTCGTGCTTCCTAATCCTAAAAAAAAAAATCTACAAGTAACTCTTTGATCTCATTCCAAATTATTTCAAGTCATCTTTGGCTTCATCCACAAATATATACATTTGAGAGTGAAAGAATTAGTTTAGAAGTGATTATGGAAAGGATCATAGGAACTGATTTAGAGGAATCGTTTAAGTGGTTTCTTCAAGGTTTAAGTAAGGAGATCTCCGTAGCACTATTCTTTTATGCCACGTGGTTATTTCTCGTATTCCTAAACACTATTGTCTTAAAAATTTACTTGAGATGCTACTCTTGATTATTGATCCATATTTTGTTATTTAAGACGTGTTGCTTGATTGTAAGACGTGGGGTAAGGTACTTCTTAGAACGACATTATCCCAATGAGTTGCCCCCGTGCAACAGCTTCTTATTGTTATCATACAGCTCAGATCATGGATCCCAATTGGAAAACAAATGCTAGATGTATATAACATTTGTGCACCAATTGTTCAAATACTGAGCCACGATCACGTTGATTTTATTGACTAGCGAATAATGTTTTGTAGAATTGTTTAGCAAGTTTTATTCCATCCAATGGTGCTATGATTATTCAACTTACTGGGTCACCCTGCTTACCAAACCACCACCACCACCCCCACACGCACAATTTATGATTCCAGTGCAGTTCATATGATTATTTTTTTTAGCTAATCCAAGCGGAGACATGAGTGAGACTTGTACTCGGGAATTTAGAAATGTTTGCAACTTATTTTCAGGACTTGTAATCTGATGGGGATTGTGTTGTACTTATGTTGGAGGATATTGAATAATGTCATTAGCGACTTGGGTCTCTAGAGGCCATTAACGAGAAACAAGTGTCAATAACAATTCAACAAGCGAAAACTTTCAATAGTATCGAGTATCAAAGATATTCTGGAAGCAAGAGGTACTTCCATTTGGTGAAGTGAAATCTTCCTGCTTAAAGACCTTATAAATTATTTGGACACTCCATTTTCAATTGCCCACAAACTCCATTTACAGTTCAGTACACTTGGTCAAAAGGCACAAAACCTTTCGTGGGAAACAGGGTATCTTAATAAATATTCAGGAAAGTATTTGAGCTTCCTTAATAAACAGAGACTAACATGTCCAACCATTGCCCTCTGAAACCTTCATTCGAGATAATAGGACCCACATTTACTAGTTTTTCACAACACTACTCCACCACAAGACTACTTCTGGCTTGAGAGTGGTTTGATAAGAGAAGCCTGGAGACTGACTTCCCGAGTCTATATCTATGAAAACACTTGCTGCTGATGTGCTTCCGTGATGGAGAACCAGATATGCTTCTTCTATGCTTGCAAGATTCTAAAACCAGACATGCAAGTATAAAAAGACCTCTTAGACCTACGCTGGAGCCTCTCAAGCCTTCCAGATGAGGTTTTTCCTCTCTCCAGCCTAGCCACCAGCAGAGGCATAAGGTACTGTTCACTCAAACCACTCTAAAAATAGAGAAACCGAAGTCCACACAGCAAGAAAATCTAGAGACTTTTCCTTTGTGAAACTAATACGGCAATATATATTCTGCATCACTGATAGATCCATTTAGACAATGACAAATATGACATTTCAAATTATCACACTTAAAAAGACAGCGGAGGTTAGCTCTCCTCTATTAAGAATGAGACTTGAATATTATAAGTCAGCTGAAGCTTTACAAATAATTGGCTCTAGACCACTAACGGCATATGTTTATTTGTTCATAGCAGTTTATAAGTGTTATTTGTCTTGAGTTTTAAACTTTTAGGACCCTTCTTATAAACACCAAAATGTGGTTACCTAATGGAAATATTGCTATCTGATGTCTCAGTTAAATATGGGCTGTGTTTTCTGTAAACAAAATACATTTTCTGTACCATATTTGTGACTACATTATGGTATATGGCACATCAGGTAAGTTAGCAAAAAATTCCTACTACTATCAAAATGCACCTCACATATCACCAAAGCAAAAGTATCACAAGATGCAACAACTGTTTAGCTATTAAATTCATGATCTCTCCCTCGATAAGATAAATAAGGTATCGAAGTTAACAACCCTTTGAATATATTATCACATGTCGACCAACACAGACTCTTTTATCACTGACCTCATTCAGCAACTCTGGTTCCGAAACTGTTTTTTCTTCATCTACTTCCACACCTTCCAGCCTCATCTGAAAAAGTGAGAAAAAAAGAAATAAAATCCTACTAGCATTCAAATACATATATGCATATATTTGTATGTACAATAGCAGAGGCATCCACTCTTGGTGAGGATAATTCCGATCTCACTAAAACACTAGAGAGTTTATTGTAAGAAAATAAAATATCCACTGACAAAGTGAAACTCAGCCTCCTTAAAGAAAAGAAAATGAAAGACAAAGAATCCCTTTAGAAAGTGAAAGTTGCCTAAGAAAAGATGAAGGGAGTCCCAGCAACAAAAGGAATGTCTGTCACACAAAAAAAATAAAAATGAAAAACATTGCAAAAGGAAATTCTTACAAAAAAGTCCTACTTCAAGCACTTGTATTTCTTCCTTTCTTCTTTTGGGTAAATACAAACACTCCCTCTACAAAGAAATACTTTTTGGTACGTGAAATGTTCTGTCGCCGCATTGGAGCTCTTCTGGCAGGGTTTCAAACTTTTCTTACAACTTCCTCACCTTCCCACCAACCGCCATTGAAATTTTAGACAGGAAATCTTCCCTGTATGCTTGAGCTCTTCTGGCAAGACTTCAAATTGCTAAGCTCCTAGGGGTGACAGGTAAATATAGGGATCCGACTTGAAAGATGCACCCAAATTTCTATAGCCCTAAAATAACCAAACATAGGGGTGTAATTTCAAAGATTCACCCTAATTTCGTGCTATTGGAAGTTTTCTGCTTATATTGTTTTGGTTCTATGTATTCTCCTTTGTACTCACTAGAAAGTGGGGTTTGGAGACTCAGGAAATGCAACACCAATGAGCACTTACTACACATCTTTAAAGTACGTCAACACGACACAGAGAAAACCCTCATTGTTACGTGGGTTAAGGCTTCCCCCTAAAAAATAAAGGGCCTCTGCCGCTGAAGGTACTCTTTCTTTCAACTGCATTGTTAGTTACTTAGTGATAAGGGAAGTAAAATTAACAAGGTTTAAGGTTCATCTTGGTACATAGGGGAAACTGTTTAGGCTTAAGGTTCATCTCGGTACAGAGGAGATACTATTAAGGCTTAATGTATATATCCTGGGCTTTGCCCAGGTCACATACTGTTAAGGTTTTAAGGTTCATCAAAGAGAGTCTAAAACCCCTTTCCCACCTTCAACTGCCAAGAAACCAAGTGTATGATTCGCTGCTTCCCCAGCCTTATATGCATACTTATATAAAAGTAAACAATTCTTACATTGACTGAATCCTTTTGGATTGTCTTCAGTATAAGCTTAGATACACATAGAACCTTAGTTGCACAAAGCGGGGGCGGGGGGGGGGGGGGGGGGGGGGGGGGCGGGGAAGCGTAAGCACCAAGAAGAATCTGAGGTTGGGAGCGGCTTGAATAAATAAATGCGTAAAGAGTATTATCATTTGTTTAGCATAGTTTACATAGATAGCAACAACAGACAAGAAGACTTTAAGGACTTCAAGGAAGAGAGAAACAAGGAATTGAGTTGAAAAGAGCTTGATTTTCATGTATTCTATCACTTGTTCCATGCATCTCTATCCAACTAGCGGGATCAAGTTCCCATCTTAGCTTGGGACGAGATCCCATGGAGCTCCTAACTTGGGATCGCAAAAGCGAGTTTCCGAGAGAGAAACGTCACCATATTAAGAGTTTCCTGCAACTAAGCATAGAACATCCTAAAAGACGTATGTTCCTCCTTCAATTCAGAATTATTTACTAATAAGAAGGTTTATACCCCATCCCATGATTCAGAATTTTCAAAACATTGTGTGGGGGTCTGAAAATTAACTACTGGATACACGCAATAAACGATGACCAAAAGCGGCAGAAGAAAGCTCTAGCGAGGCTTAGATCCACGTGAGCTGATAGAGCAAAGACTGGGCCACAAAGGTCCAATGTGCCATATGGGAAAGCTTTTCAGGCTCCCAGGGATAAATCCCATAGATCCCACACAGGTCTCTGTGCCTCTGCCATACCACTGGGTAATCACAATAGTGGATACAGCATCATTACCCTGAACAGTATTGGCCAATGGCGCATCTTATATCTATCCTAGTAGTGCGCAGAAAAGGTATAGTTTGCTTATGATGATGTGTCTGTTCGTGTCCTTCTTTCCAACTCATGGTGGTTTGCAAGGGCCCTTTGGGCGGGCTTCAGAGAGTGCTGAACGCAGTCCCCAAGCACTCCCGGAAGCTTTGTCCTTCCCTAGTCACCAAGTTAAACAGCTCCACAGATCCAACTGGGAAGGGCACCCCTCGAGAACCAATCTCATTTGGAAACACTCTCACCCTTCTTTAAGTTATCTTATCTCATTTAGGTTCTCTTGAATAGCTGGGACTTCTGCTTCTCCACTACTTTCCATTTGGGGGCATATTCATCAAAACCCACTCCGACAAAGAGGGCCTGTATGCTGTTACAACCACAGGGTCAACTGGTTCAACCGTTTTGAACTAACTTAACAAGTAATATATAACTTCTCCTAAAAGGAATGAAGGAAGCTCCGATAAAGAAATATTGGAAAGTAAATATGCAGTTAAATAGCTTACTGTCCACTTATATTATGTCTTTGATTTCCTATTCATGTCTGGTAGACAATCTTGAGATGCCTAAGAAAAAAAGATGAGAAGGGAATAAAATCACCTAGCCGCTGAAGAGCTGCTCGTAGAACATGCAATTTAGATGTACCTATTATCAGGAAAACAGGTGGTTCTCTGCCAGCAAGTGACTCCAACTACCATAGTGAGAATAAAGGACCATCTCCAAGCAGTCACTTTTCAGCATATTTGTGTTTAAAATAGCAACTTGCGCGGATTCTGTCCAGC
This sequence comes from Escallonia herrerae, assembly GCA_033070095.1. Lineage (NCBI taxonomy): Eukaryota > Viridiplantae > Streptophyta > Magnoliopsida > Escalloniales > Escalloniaceae > Escallonia > Escallonia herrerae. Next base: position 16,841 of record JAVXUP010004881.1, on the reverse strand, counting down.
GTTGGCACTTCGTAACTTGTTCTAGCGGTGTAGCATGACTTATAAGGTTAGCTGACAAATCTCAACGAACTATGGAACAGGACCAGTGGAGTGTCCAGTTCATGGTTGAAGTGATTCGAGCAGCCCGTCCGAACCGGTTTTGACAACAATCTTTGGGGTGGCTTACTTGCCTTTCAAGGTGATCATTCTGGAAGCCTCGTGGGATTTCCTTGAGCCTTCTTTTTTGTCAGGGCATACCACACCATTTGATCTCAGTAATTTTCTTAGTTCATGTCCCATGTTTCGTCGGGACTCTACCCCTTCATTCTTGAGGCGGGCAGCCATTCCCCGAGCTACCCATTTACCTTTTCAACTGAAAGGTTCTTTAGAGCAGGTACTTGAAGACTGGAAAGTGGTGTATATGCAGGGAATCTCTTGGGAAGAGCTGAAGACAACTGGGCTTTTACATTCTCTAGGCTGTGCCAGCTTGCTTCTATGCTGCCATTTGCAGTCATTCTCCAGTCCACTTGTGCAATTAGATTTTGTAGGTCCCCAGCCTTTAAGCCATTTTCAAGATTTCCTTCTTCCTCATTTGTATATATCCACATTCCTGTTGATTGGAGGTACTAATTCTAGTAGCAACAGAAACAGCTATTGTGGATCATCCCCTTTCACTTTGAAGGGCTTTCCGCTAAAGCCCGCTGTTAACAAGGACCATTGATTATGTAACTCGTGTGTTGTTTACTTCCACAAACAGGTACATAAGATAATCTATTTCCGAAGGTTTAGCTCTCTTAACATGCAGCCCAACAACAACGCATTTGCATAAAAAAACATAATAGAAATCAAAGCAGCTTGTGTATATCTCAAGATGTAAGCCGTCTTATAGAGATTATGTAACAAACTCAAAAGATAGCGCACATGAAGTGAACTTACAATGTACATTGCCCTTGACAAAGGGTCGGTGAGTGTGCGATACGCGTCAATCACCCGTGCAGACTGCTCAGCAGCATAGTCTCTTTCTTTCTATCAAACCAAGTAAAACATTACATCAACACCATTAGCAAATCAAGTAATCGATAATTGACAAGAAGTACAAGAATATAACAGCAAGAAACCTGAGATTTTGAATGAACCAGATCGGGATGCAGTTTTTTCTGCCAATCTTTGTACTTGCCTTCTAGATTTTCGTCCCCAATTTCATACTTCTTCTTCCTATTAAGAGTAAAAAACTGTTATTCGTCTCTTTCATACTTCTTCTTCATCACATTCGCAACCCACTTGTGAACAGTGTCATGAAGCGTCGTCTACTAAACATACTTATGACCTTAGACGAATAACAACATCTCAACAGGGTCTCACGAGACTACACATATTGATCTATTCAATATTTCTACATGCATGCACCCGTATCACTCTATGTCACAACACTTCATAATCCGCGCACTACCGTTTGTGCTCAGTATGCACCACTAACATCTTTGCACACGGTCTGTCTACGCGCATCAACAACATCCCTGCTACCAATGCAACACCACCACCACCACCATGCCAACGTGCATGGCATCTGCCTAGCATGCACGGCAATGTACCCACTTGTCCAACTTGGCTATTAGCCCTGCGTCGCTTGTCTTAATGTGACCAACATTATGAATAGCTTAGCCAACCTTAGCATAGTGCAACCGCGGTACTGCCAGCCCATGCACGAAGCACAATATGTTGCCACCAAGCATGTCACCAATGCCCACCCATGCCGTCGGGGGTGTCAAACCCAAGACAATCCGCACCTTGGCAAATGGCATGCAAGCACACCAATGGCCAACCCGGCATAGGGCACAACATCCATTGGTGCTCACGGAAAACGTCTTTCTCAAACGTGAGATCTCAAAATATGTGTCCAATGTTTTTAAGCTTGCCTCAAGTTCCTTTAGGCCACTCACTTGATGGCCATGGATGCCCATGAAAGCAAATGTGTGGTAGAGTGAGGTGCCCGGACACTACTATGCTCGTTATAGTACCCTCAAGAGCAAAGTTCAAAGGGGGAGTAGTTGACATGCATGCCTTTGCTCAATGAGACATAATTACCCCCTTTGACCAAGAAGCACATTGGGTAATACTCTCTCCTTCTACCACCAACCTCGGAGGCCTTGCCTCAAGTTACAGCATTCCTACTAGAATATATAAGGAATGAGGAACCCAGCTCAGACTTCTTTCGAGGAAGTCCTTCGCTTCTTGATTGTGGATGTCTTATCCATACAAAAACAATAACTCCATACCCCTTAACAATCCCCGAAGGTGAACCTGAGCGAGGCGGCCCTCGTTAAGACAATTCAGTTGTGTTTAGTATCCGCGAGAGCTATGCTTTATCTATACTACTGTAGTTTATAACTTTTATAACAAGTATAATCAAACCTTATAGCTATAAGCTACTTAAGGTAACTATACAGATATACAGAAGATAACTGATATAGATAAGGTATCTAATATTATATTTAAATGGTCAAGGCCTCTACTGAATAGCGGCCTTGGCTAGAACATACGGAGTATAAGATAATGTTGAACTCAGTATGGACTTTATTCAAGGAAGTCCTTCGCGTCCCTTATTTAGAATAGCTACATTAACTCAATAGCTGCATTTCACAGACTCACATTTCACAGTTTCATAATATCTTATATGATCACGGAAACCGTGTAACTGTTTTGGTTGTTCAGTGGTAATTGGCGTTTGCCAAATTCACCCCGTATTCTCCACCCTCATTAACAGGCAAACACCCATGTCTGCCGCAGTCACAACCATCCTGCAACAAAGTGCCATGAGCACCTATTTAAATTATCAATGTAGTTTATTAGTTCAATTACTGAAAACAAATAACAACCAAGTTAGTGAGTGAGACATTAAAGATAATAAGCGCAGTGATGAATTTCAACAAGACACTCACAGTCCGAATATCTGGAAGTAATCGACCGAGCGATCAATGGGTTGAACGCTATGACAAGATGGACAAGCCAGAAACGGCATCGCTGGACAGCTTCCGGCTGCGTCTTTGCAGTTCCAGCAACGGAAGACCGTTTCAACAGATTCAGAGCAAAACTTTCTCCCAAAAAATTCGGGATTCTTGAGAAAATGACAGTTTCCGGATTGTGCTGCACCGGCGGACAGGCCCCGTGAAGAAGAGGGAGGAGCGGCCAATTGCGGAGGCGAGGCTGTTTCCGCCAAGTAAAAAGCGCTGCGTAAGGCGGCGGAGAGCGGTGGTCGTAGCTGCTTCTTCCACATTTTTTCCCCGTTCCCCAAAGAACTTCACGGTCCACACAGAATGCACAAGGAGTGATTCGTGAAAGACTTGTTTGCTTTTGGGCAGTTGTACGAAGTGTTCCCAAAATTCTAACCTCCCTTTGGTTTGACCGCAAAACGGTCGGTTTTCCTTAAAATCAATTACGGAGTATTTTAACTATTGTTCGAGTTCTAAGCGATATTAATTAATAGTTGACAAAAACTTTTAATGCCACATGTTCGGTTATACTAAAAATTGTTTAAAAAAAAGACTAATTACACCTATATCCCTGAGGTTAGAGATAATTATAATAAAGGACACAAAGTTTCAAAATGTAACATTCTGTGACCAAAAGTGTTTCAAATGTATCACTCGTATCCATCTATTAGGATTCCATCCAAAAAATATATTGTTCATCATTACATATTTTAAAAATGGTAATACTACCCTTGTACAGTATATCCTAAATAATTTTTATAATTTTTAAATTAAACCTTAATTTTTTTAAAATTAGGGTTTGCAACTAATTAGCAAATTAAGCTTTTGAAATCCTAAAATTAGGAGGATTTGAAACCCTGATTTAAAAATTAGGGTTTTGAAACCTTAAAATTAGGGTTTCAAAACCCTAATTTTCAAATTAGGGTTTCTCTTCTCCAGATCTGATCTCGCCGCCGGCAGCCCAAGCCTCCACCCCCGCCGGCAGCCTCTCTCGGCCCACCATCCGGCAGACTCGCCCCACGTTACCACCCCTGCAAGCCCCTTGGCAAACCCACTCCGCCGATACGCCGCAGGCAAGCCCCTTGGCAAACCCACGCCGTTGAGACACCGCCAGCAGCCCTTTCTCACCTGCCAATGTTCCATTAACCATTAACTCATTTCTTGGGAGTTTTGATCATGCCGTGGTAAAGGGAAGCGATCTGGACTTAATGACGGGGTCTTTGAGCGATGATCGACGTCCGACTCAAGGAGAGGAGAGAAAGATGTGCGGCGACGGGGGAGAGGGAGGGTGCAGTGGCCGGGGAAGGGGGAGGGTGTTGCGGTGACGGGGAAAGGGTCAATGATTGTAGCGACGACGAAGGACGGAGGCAGACGGGGTGGGTGGGGGGTGACCAGGGGAGGAAGGGTTGGGGGGGCTGCGAAGGGCGGAGGTGTGGGTGGCGGCGAAGTGGGTGGGGAAAGGGTGGGGGGAGAGAGAAAGTAAAAAAAATTTAGGAATTTTCTTTTTTGATTTTCTTTTCTAAAAAGAGACAATGACATTTTAAAAAATAACTTTCTAACATAAGGGCAATAAAGTCATTTTGTTAAAACCGTTAGGATTTTTAGGGTTCCGTTTGGTCAATGAATACAAGTGTAATTTGTCCAAACTATTGTCCTTACCTGTAATTACCTCAAAACCTCAGGGACATAGGTGTAATTAGCCCTTAAAAAATTACATTAGAAAGTGTCGATAAAAGTATTATTAAATATAATTAGTAACTACACATTATTACTGAACATAAAGTTATAGACATCTTCCTATTATTTGGATGACCCTTAAAATTTATCATTTATCTTCTTACTACCTGGATGACCCTTAAAATTTATCGTTTAGAAGTTAACACCAAAACAAGTGCATGATTCTAGTTAGAGGCTCATGAGCTATGTGTATAAGGTTCTCATTGTTGTAGTAATGAGTGTCTCTGGCTAAAGGTTACGTTTAGGAATTGATGGCTCGAAAGTTATGTTTAGGAATCAAAGAACGGCACAATTAAAGGTTACATTTGGTAATCAATGGGTCAGAGGGTTAAGGTTAGCAATTGTTGGCTCATGGTTAGTTCATCAACAAAACAACTAAATTGAGGTAATAATAAGGGTGTGTTTGATAACGCAATTAAGTACTTAAAATTTAAAGTTTTCAATGATTTTCAATTAAGCGCATTTGATAACGCTAAACCTTATATCACTTAAAAATAAATTCTTACCAAAAATAGACTAAAATTTAAGTCAGGATAGACTTACTTAATGTTGATCATTTGATTCTAAGTAAGATGGTTAATAGGTCTTTAACATATTTTTACATAAAAAAATATAATTACCCCACGATGCTGCTCTAATTAATCTGCTGGCAACATTGCCTCCATCACAATACAACCACCACCACAACCATTATTTCCTTTTGCTACTACTATCACAATTATCATGACCTAACCACTATCACAACCACCATTGACACAACTACAAGGACATTGCTACCTCCACCATAGCATCGTTGTTGTCACCACGTCCATTTCAGTCAAAATTATCTAAAGATTCATCACACTAGAACCACTGTCATGGCCGCCATGTCGCCGCCTATCGCTATTATTACAATTACCAACATCACGTCTTCACGTACCATTATTACCACCATTGACACATTTTTGTCGTCGTTGCCACCACAACGATTTTAGCCGCTCCCCCCCCCCCCCCGCACCCACCCCTCCCCCAAAAAAAATTATAAAGTACTATGCAAATGCATAATTTTGGTAAAATGGATAAATTTGTAAATAGATAATTTTCAGACATTTGCTTTTGATTTACCAAACAGGTTAACTTATTTTTCAGTAAAAAATTTAGTCGCTTAAAGTTTTCAGTTTTACAAATTCATTACTTAACCTTTTTCAGCACTTAAATTTTAGTTTTATCAAACAGCCCCTAAGTCTTAACATTATACAACACGAATCATCGTGGCACACGCGATGCGTGTGCAAAAAGAAAGTTGATGATATTAATTTTGTTAAAAAAAATCAAGTATTACGTATAAGTATTTATTATCACATTAGAATTTAACTTACACAAAAATAAGTTAGTTATGCGTATGCCAAAATAAGTTAGCAAGATATTACTATTATCATATCAAACTTAAATTTAATTTTAGTTACAGTTTTTTAATGAACCTAACATGTGCAAAGATAAAGTTAGTTAAGTTTGAGCTTTATAAGTTAATTTAACTATGTTTTTTTTAATGAAGTTTAAATTATGAAAATCAAACATGTCTTTATAGGTAATTATTTACTATTAAAGATTTGTATTTTGAGTCATTTCTTTAAAAAAATCTATTAAAATGTCATTTGTCACTATTCTAAATAGATAGTTGGTAACACCAAAAAAGTATTACATCAAAAGAAGTTTTGTCATTATATATATATATATATATATATATATATATATATGGGGACCGATCCACATCTACCGGTGGAGAAATAACAATTTCTCCACCGAACCGCAGGTAAGAGCAGCGGTTGGCCACGTGGCGCAAAAAGGGACGAAAAGGACGAAAATATTATGAGAAATTCATGAAAATATCACGAGAGAATGAAAAACTCGTGAGAAAATGGTGGCAATAATGCCAACCGCATGTAGGAGTTGCGGTTGGCATTATTGCCTTCCGTGACCCCCACCCCCTTGCCCCCCACCCGTCACCCCCCTTGCCCCCCACCCCCTTGCCCCCCACCCCGTGGCCCCCACCCTATGTCCTTTTCCCCCACCCGTGAACCCCCTCTTCCCCCACGTGTCATTACCACCCTACCCCCCACCCCCACGTGTCATTCCCCCCTCCCCCTCCCTGCTGTTCACTCACGGTTCTTCTCTTCCTCTCTCACTTTTCTCTCTATAAAATCCCTCCTCCCCGAATCATTTCTTCCACCCTCCTCATTCTCCCTATCTCACCTACATACAAACAAAAAAAATTTACGCTAGAAGATCGGTGGATAACCGCTAGAAGATCGGTGGATTTTTCTTGAAATATATCAAGTTAAAACAAGTAAGTATTTTTCAATTTGTTCTTACCAATTGATTGTTTAAATTGTGTTACGCTTAAATTGTTCTTACAATAGTCTAAAATTCGTGTTTAGGGCGTCAAAATTACGTTTTGACAAATCGGGGTATTACATTCGAAAAATTCCAAAATAGCGATTTTTTAGGGCGTCAGAAATAGAAATTTTCACGAATTTATAAAAAATAGCTAGAGCTAGATTTTGCCAAAGTATGAAACAGAGACCCTAGTTATTTTCAAAATATCTGTATCAGGTAAAAATTTCAGATTTTTTCAAAGACTAGAAAGGGGTTAACTGATACGCGCAACCTTGTAACTTTGCAGTGTAATTTAAAATATCAAGACAGCGCGATTTCGTGCGAAACTTTTATGAGAACCCTAGGGTGTTGGGAAGTTCCATTCCCCAGGAATTCGGGCCATTCCAAAGCCGTTAGCTAATTTTTTGGCCGAACGGGCTTTTAAGCGCTCGATCCGGACACCGGTTCAGGATTTTTAGGGAAAAATCCGTAAAATACTTTTTAGATCAAGAATGAATTCAGGAAGCTTAAAATAGCATTTTAAAGCACTTTTGATATTTTCTGAAGCCAGGGGGCATTTTGGTAATTTGCCCCCCCGCGAGGGGTGTTTTGGTAATTTTCCCGAAAAAAATATTTTCGGTCCAGAAATGTAAGTAAAACACCTGAAAGGTTGTTTTGAAGCTGGTTTGATGGGCGTTAGGGTGACAATGAACCCCCGGGGGCTATTTTGCTAATTTTACATTACACAAATTTGTGCTTAAAATAACTTTTAGTTCAAGAAAGGGTGTGAGACACCTGAAAAGTTATTTTAAAGAGTGAATTCAGGAAGCTTAAAATCCCATTTCAAAGCACTTTTCAGATTTTTTTTGTCAGGGGGTATTTTGGTAATTCGCATCCCCGATAGGGGTATTTTCGTAAATTTGCAGCGTTAAGTTTTTCAAAGGATTTCTTAGTCCAGAAATGTAAGCAAAGCACCTGAAAGGTTGTTTTGAAGCTGATTTGGGGCGTTAGGGTGATAATGAACCCCCGGAGGCATTTCGGTAATTTGCCGCTCATCGGGGGCTATTTTGCTAATTTTACATTATACCAAATTTCCCGAAAGACGGTGGTTTAAATAAATTTTATTCTTCTTTTATTTAAATCTATGACTTGTTGAGAATGATATAATTTTTATTTTTTAGATTTCAGTATAAATATGGATGCAACTGGAGGAAATAATTTTTGTGAAGGTTCTGATCCACCTTACGTTGGTCAAGTTTTTCAAGCACTGGACGAAGTTGAAGCATACTATAGAGCATATTCGAAAACGATAGGTTTCGGTATTAGAACTAAGACGACTAGAAAACGGGCGAATACAGATCAAATTTGTGCAAGACTATTTGAGTGTCATAGAGGAGCACCGCATGTAACTCCGGTCGTTCGGATCAGTGACGAAGGGACAACAAGACAAAGAAAACGGGACACATTTCCGGGTACCGGCTGCAAGGCCCATGTGTATGCAGTACACCGAAAAAATGAAAACCATTGGGTTGTCACAGGAGTGGAGTTGAGCCATAATCATCAGTTGATGACCCCCAGTAAGATTGGTCAAATTCATCAACACCGAGAAATAAGCGCGGCACACAGACAACTAATTTTTACAATGGCCGAGGCTAAAATTCCACCTTCTAAGATGATGGGGGTTTTCTCAAGCCAGGCTGGGGGGATTGACAAGTTGAGTTTCAACGAAGTAGACCTTCGAAATGAACTTCGTGCTCAGAGGAGAGAGTCTTTCGGTAAGAGTGATTCTCAAACTACACTTGATCTCTTCAGGTCCCTTCAGAGTGAGAATTCTGGATTTTTTTACAGTCTCCAACTGGATGATGAGAACCGCATTAGTACTATATTTTGGGCGGACCCCCGTTCTAGAGCTGCTTACCAAAATTTTGGGGATGTTGTGACGTTTGACACCACATACCGCACCAATAAGTACTCTATGCCTTTTGCTCCGTTCACCGGGGTGAACCACCACTATCAGTCAATCTCGTTTGGCTTTGCCCTGCTTAGGGATGAGACGGAGGAGTCATTTACGTGGTTATTTGAAACGTGGCTTCAAGCAATGTATCATATTCCTCCAAAGACCATCATCACCGACCAAGATCTGGCAATGAAAAATGCAATCGCTAAGGTCCTTCCAGATACTCACCATGGCCTGTGCACATGGCACATAAGCAACAAATATCCCGAACGGCTTCACCATGTATATGCAAACCATCCGTCATTCAAGACTGACTTTAATACATGTGTGAAGAAATCGTTGACGGTAGACGTGTTCGAGGAGAGGTGGGCCACGTTAATGGATACTTACTATTTGCACAATCACGAATGGTTACAATCGTTGTATGAGATCAAGACACAGTGGGTCGGTGCCTACACCAAGAAGTTTTTTGCAGCCGGAATGACTACGACCTCGAGAAGCGAAGCTATGAATTCATTCTTTGATGGGTACGTAGGCCAGTCTTCAAGTATAGCGGAGTTCGTACTAGAGATGCAGAAAGCCGTTGACAGGCAATTGTACCGTGAGAGAGAAGCCGACGCGGCTACAGTTTGCAAAGAAAGAGCTATACTAGTTTATTCACCTTTAGAGGCTCATGCGGCTCAAGTCTATACCAAGGAAATGTTTCGACAGTTTCAAGAGGAACTACTAAAGTCGAATCAATATGGCATGACAAAGTTGCACGAGTATTCCACCAGAGATATCAAGGTTTATGCTTTGACAAATGTGACGAACTTCGCCAATCCGTGCTCTTCGTCGGCTCCGAGGACCAGACGACATTTTACCGTAGCAGTTTGTAAGGACACCGGGTTGGTTAATTGCAACTGTCAACTGTTTGAGCATAAAGGTATACTTTGTCGACACGCGTTGAGGGTTTTGAGCGCCAAGAATGCTAGTGAAATCCCTCCACCGTATATCTTGGAACGGTGGACGAAGGAAGCCAACAGAGTCCACGGTCACATTCCTTACGTGCCCAATGTTTCAGTTGATTTCGAGCAATCTGAGACGCTGCGATATAATCACCTTTGTAACATCATGCACGGTTTATCAATGGATGCAGCGTCGACATTTGATGGGTACAGGTATCAAGTTGAAGCAGCCGCACGGGATAAGGCTAAGCATGCACAGTTTAGGATGGCATTACCAGAAACTGTGGACACTCCGACTACTCGGACAACTCCAGGCGGTAGATTCAATCGAGCCAAACAGCCAGTCATTGACGGCACTGACCTACAAGGTGAGGAGGACGACATTTTTGATCCAATTATTTCTCAAACAAAAGGGCGAAAACGAGCAATACGCATGAAGAATCCGATTGAAGAAGCAACGGGTCAAAAAAAATTACGAAAGTGTGCGTTGTGTAATAAGATGACTGATCATGACAAGAGAAACCATTATAAAGTGTTAGGTATCGAACCTGGCAGTATGGTCGAGGAGGACGATGATGAGGAAGAGTGTTAGGGTTAATGTTTCAGTTGTATAAATTGAACTTTTATAATGTTTAAATTTGTGATTTGGTTTGTGCAATCTTTAATTTGTGATTTGATTTGTGGATTATTGATATTTTTGGTAACTCCGTTTTCGGGCACACTTTAGGCCCCATTTGATAGCTTCCGAAAAAAGTTGTAATTTTTTTTGTCACTTTTTTTCCGCTCATTGCACTTCAGGCACGCTAGTTAGCCCATTTGTAAGACTTTCGGCGAAAAACGAGACACATTAATTTTTGAGTTTTCCTAGGAAGGGCCTATTCGGGCACACTTTAGGCCCCATTTGATAGCTTCCGAAAAAAGTTATAATTTTTTTTGTCACTTTTTTTTCTGCTCATTGCACTTCAGGCACGCTAGTTAGCCCATTTGTAAGACTTTCGGCGAAAAACGAGACACATTAATTTTTGAGTTTTCCTAGGAAGGGCCTATTCGGGCACACTTTAGGCCCCATTTGATAGCTTCCGAAAAAAGTTGTAATTTTTTTTGTCACTTTTTTTCCGCTCATTGCACTTCAGGCACGCTAGTTAGCCCATTTGTAAGACTTTCGGCGAAAAACGAGACACATTAATTTTTGAGTTTTCCTAGGAAGGGCCTATTCGGGCACACTTTAGGCCCCATTTGATAGCTTCCGAAAAAAGTTGTAATTTTTTTTGTCACTTTTTTTTCGCTCATTGCACCTCATGCACGCTAGTTAGCCCATTTCTATGAATTTCGGCGAAAAGCGAGACGCGTAATTTTTTCGAATGCCGTCATATGAAAGGTATATTCGCGCACATTTTAGCGCCAAATTCATAGCATGCGAAAAATTATGTACATTTCTTTTTGGTACAGTTTTTTGTAACATCACAGCAGCTAGCCACGCACGTCAGGATAATGGTAATGAAGGCGTCTAGCTTCATTCTTTTTCAGCTCCCAGGCTATCCTATACCTAAACGTCAAGGCATCCTTCCTAGTCCACGAGGAGTGTTTGAGCACTTCCGAGCGAGCAATGTAGTCCATGTACTTGAGGACGTAAATCCCGCAATCGTGACCGTTATATTGCTTTGGTCGGTCCTTTATCATCACGACCGTCCAAGGGTCACCCTGTGGCCGTCCGCATGCTAGCGAGAGGACAGTAGTCTGCATCCAACAATAAAAACGAGAATCAAGCCTATGAGACAAGAACAATATACTATGAGCCAAGGTCAAAAAATAAATACTAACCACTAAAGTGATGTACTCGTTGTACATCTGTGCCAGCAGCTGTCCAGGCTCGTCCTCCCTTAGGCTATCGTATATGTGAACCGTTCTGAACGCTGGATGGAGAACTAATAGGAACCAGTGGTTTGCATGATGACAGGGTATCATGATAAGGTTCGCATCAGCAGCGGGACATTGATAGTCTGCGTTCATCATGCCTAACACGTTTCGACCTGGTTTCCACTTACTCCTGCCGCCCCCTCGCCTCCATTCTGTGAATTCTCTCACCGTTAATTCCACAAAATGAGTGGGATACATGTTAAGCTTCAAATATTCAGAACGGTTAAAACGTTGCTCTCTAATCCGGAGCAGTTCTATGTAAGCGTTCATGACAAAATTTGAAAGATCTGTCTCCGGCGCCAACGTTCTGATATCCTCATGACCTAGGAATGTCGCAAGGGGAAAGTCTGCTGAATTGACAGGCTCATGCCCGAAGTAGTGCCGGTCGATCCAAGCCATCTTGTCCGACCTCAATGGCTTCGTCGCTTGTCCTTTGTCCGACCGAAAGCTTGGGCGCGAGGCCTGGATTCCTACTTGGGGAACCTGACTCTGGCACTGAGAGTCGTATGCGTCAGGAGGCAAGCGACTATACGGCTCCCCATACTATGCTGAGCTCAGGAGGCCGATAGCTCTGACTCTGGGGCTGATAGTCGTACGCGTCAGGAGGAGGGCGACCAGACGGCTCCCACACCTGACTCTGGGGCTGATAGTTGTACGCGTCAGGAAGAGGGCGACCAGACGACTCCCACACCTGACTCTGGGGCTGATAGTCGTACGCTTCAGGACGAGGGCGACTAGACGGCTCCCCTTCGTAACCCCGGTACGCAAGACTAAAGTTTTGAACTTCAGTCTTGTACTTCTCAATGGACCTCTTGAGATTGTCAGGAGCCTGCGCGACAAACCAGTCAAACGACTCCAGCTGCTTGAACACCTCAATGCCCTGGTCAACCTAAAAAACATGCATAGAAAATATGGCTAATCATATTTGACAAATGGTCGATAAGGTGCGCAAATAAATTATCAAACAACACTAGCATGACTTACAATGGCCAATGCCCAGAACTGGTCATAGACCTCACGTGGCGCGTACGATGTCTTCTTCACCTGGGAAGGGCGATTCACCCTCGTGCGCGTCACCCTGAGAAACCACTGTAAGTATTCCTCAGTACTAATGCCGTCGTGCTTCAGCGATACAAGGCTATCATACGTTTCCTGCCAGGTATTCCACTGGTGCACCTCGTCACCCAACAAAATCAAGGCATCAGCCACCTCGAAGTTCGGCCCTCGACCACCCCTGTATGGCCGCATGTCTACAGCGGGTTTTGGTATCCCTTGTGGACAGCCAGCTTGCTTCATAGCTCGATCGGGCATCTGAAACTCACATTCTTCGAAGTGAATGAGCGGCACCCGAACCAAACCTGCCAGCACGTACGACACCGGAAGTTGCCAACACCACTCATCCAACAGATGCATCACCTTGCCATATGGCTGCCACGTCACCTGGGATGCATCTAGTATCTCTAGTTCCCCCCGATAGAACTTTAGATGGTGGTGAGGGTCTACCCGTCTCCTCCTCCGGTTGGTCGTAGGCCCCCAGGCCCACACCCTAGGCCACGTCTCATCGGAATCTACCAACGGTTGTGGACGACCCATGGGTAGCCTCTCGTAAGACCAAACCTGTGAATGCAAACATTATATGGAATTAGTAATTAATCCCGAATATATTGACTAAGGATCCTACCAAGAAAATAAATGCTCATACCTGTAATAGAGTCAGGCAGGCGGCAATGGACTTGGCACCGTTTCTCGTAGCCTTATGCAGTGCTCGATATAGGTGCGCAAGGACAGCTGAACCCCACGAATAGGAGTATACCTCCTCAAGATCCTCCAAGAACACCATATACTTCGGATGCACCGTGTTTTTCGAATGCGTCGGAAGTAATATAGCTCCAATAATATACAGAAGGAATGCCTTCGTATACGTCACGAAATCTTGAGGAGTGTATTCATCCGGTAGCACGCCGTACTGCTCTCTCAGCCATTTAAGCTTGACGCCGTTTGTTGTAAGCGCTGCCCTTGGAATTCCCGGAAAATACTGCATAGCCATATTCGCTATGGATGCAGACGGCACGTTCAAAGTAACGGGTCTGCCGTGACATGGGATTCCAAGTATAAATCCGACGTCCTCTAACGTAACAGTCATTTCACCAAACCGGAAGTGAAATGAGTTCGTCTCGCTCCTCCATCGTTCAACTAGAGCGGATATAAGGCAATCGTCGTGTCGAGACCATTTCCCAATCGGTGAACAGGGTTAAATTTTGACGGTGTAATAGCTGTATTTGTTCCTTGTTTAGTACCCACTCTTCAAGGTGCCTTGTGCTTTGAATTGTTTCCAAAACACCCCTATCGACACCGTCAAATACGTGCCTCGCGACGTGGTCATCGTCATCGTATAGGATTGATGTATCATGAGGTCCAGAGCTGAAATTCATACCTTTAAGAACAAAATATAATTATAAACCAACTTAGCGTCCATAATATCCATAATATTTACATTCCAAAACTATAACTGGATCTTTAACCTAGCTTACCAACACATTAGCAATAGTCATTATTTCAATGTATTAAAACAAATCCTCAATTCCCACCACTCCGAACGCTTAATTACGCTAGTTCCCACTGAATTTAGCGCCAACGTGGTTATATAGCAATATATAGCCCGATGGCCCCTACACCCCCAACACCTCAAAACCGCTTTAAAGTCAAGTTTTTAAATGTATTACGTCAATTATATACCAAATATATCAGGAAAAATTTTAAAGGGGGAAAGTTACCAAAACACCCGCTACTTATGCAAAATATCCCCTGGCAGTCATCGCCGGTGCGTCACAAGGTTCAGAACATCTGGAACAAAATAAGTTTTCGGGTGTCTCACACCCTTTCCTGAACTAAAAGTTATTTTAAGGTATGAATTTTAAGCTGGATCCTTCCTAGCAAAATAGCCCCCGATCAGCGGCAAATTACCGAAATGCCCCTGAGCGTTCACTATCACCCCAACGCCCCCGAACCAGCTTCAAAACAACATTTCAGGTGGTTTACTTACATTTCTGGACTAAAAAGTCGTTTGAAAAACTTGGCGCGGGAAAATTACCAAAACACCCCTACGCGCGCCACGTCAGCTTCAAAACAACATTTCAGGTTTTGTAATTACATTTCTGGACTAAAAAGTCCGTCGAAAAACTTAGCACTGTAAAATTACCGAAATACCCCTCTCGGGGCGGCGAATTACCGAAATGCCCCCTGGCATCGAAAAATATCAAAAGTGCTTCGAAATGCTACTTGAGGCTTCCTGAATTCATTCTTGACATAAAAAGTATTTTACGGAGGTTTCGCCCAAAAATCGCGAACCGGTGTCCGGATCAAGCGCTTAAAGGGCCGTTCGGCCAAAAAAATAGGTAACGGCTTCGGAATGGCCCGAATTCCTGGGGAATGGAACTTCCCAACATCCTAGGATTCTCATAAAAGTTTCGCGCGAAATCGCGCTAGCTTGATATTTTAAAATACACTGCAGAGTTACAAGGTTCCCCGTATCAGTTAACCCCTTTCCAGTCTTTGGAAAAATCTGAAATTTTTACCTGAGACAGATCCTTTAAGAATAACTAGGGTCTCTTTTTTTATTTTGGCAAAATCTAGCTCTAGCTATTTTTTATAAATTCGTGAAAAACTGTCTATATTTGGCGCCCTAAAAAATCGCTGTTTTGGAATCTATAAATGTAATACGCTGATTTGTATAAACCTAACATTGAATTATAAGGAAATTCAAAATACTTACTTGTTGTGACTTGATGTATTTAAAGAAAAAACTACCGATCTTCTAGCGGTTATCCACCGATCTTCTAGCGTAAAATTTTTTGGTTTGTATTGTTATGGAGATTATGTAGGTGAGATATGAAGTACGAAGGAAGTTGGTAAAAGATGACAGAGTGCAGAAGAAGGGTTCGGGGGAGGGGATTATAAAGAGAGAAGCGAGGAAGAGAGAAGAAAAAAGACAGAAAAAAGTGAGGAAGGGTGGGTGTTTATGCGGT
The DNA here is from genome assembly GCA_033070095.1 of Escallonia herrerae. NCBI lineage: Eukaryota > Viridiplantae > Streptophyta > Magnoliopsida > Escalloniales > Escalloniaceae > Escallonia > Escallonia herrerae. Next base: position 934 of record JAVXUP010004881.1, on the reverse strand, counting down.
CAAAGGCTGCGGCAAAAAAAAAAATTCGGCAGAAGGACACCACGTGGGGGGCATCATGGGGGAGGGAAGGACGACACGTGGCATCGAGGGGAAGGACACCAGGTGGGGCATCACGCGGGGACGCCACGTGGCAGGGGAGGGGGAGACCAACCGCGGGTGTAGGAGCGGTTGGGCCACGTGGAGGGGGAGGGGATGCCACGTGGCATGGGAGGGGCAAGGGGGGGAGGGGACCAACCGCGGGTTGTAGGAGCGGTTGGGCCCTGCGGATGAGGGGAGGGGACGCCACGTGGCAGAGGGAGGGGACCAACCGCGGGTGGTACCAGCGGTTGGGCCACGTGGCAGGGGGAGGCGACGCCACGTGGCAGGGGAGGGAGACCAACCGCGGTACCACCCGCGGTTGGGCCACGTGGCAGGGGGAGGGGACGCCACGTGGCAGGGGCGGGAGACCAACCGCTGGTACCACCCGGTTGGGCCACGTGGCAGGGGGAGGGGACGCCACGTGGCAGGGGCGCAAACCAACCGCTGGTACCACACGCGGTTGGGCCACGTGGCAGGGGGAGGGGATGCCACGTGGCAGGGCCATCGCCCAACCGCCGGTTGTCCATGCTGGTGGGCCACGTGGCAGGGGGAGGGGACGCCACGTGGCAGGGGCCATGGGGTTGGGCCACGTGGCAGGGGTGGGGGACGGCACGTGGCAGGGCATATTAATGCCAACCGCTGGTTGTGCATGCGGTTGGTGTCCTTTTTCTCTCTCTCGCCATTTTCTCACCATTCTCACCATTTCGTGCCTTTTTCGCCATTAATGCAGTGGCCGTACGCCTTTTTCGCCTTTTTGCGCCACGTGGCCCAACCGCTGCTCTTACCTGCGGTTCGGTGGAGAAATTGTTATTTCTCCACCGGTGGGTGTGGATCGGTCCCCCTATATATATATATA